>OY288283.1:23085990-23332045 GCA_958450335.1 Hibiscus tridactylites
GTGGGCTCGCGCATATCGCTGTGAAAATATAAATTAATAAAGGCATCCTAATTAAAAAAATTGTAAGTTCATCCTAAATAATAAAATTGTAAGTATCCTAAAAAGTGATGTAGGCAATCTAAATATTTAATAAAGTATCCTAAATAATTACTGAATTCATCCTAAAAATTTATCCTACATATTTATAATTAATCCTAAATATTTACTAAAAAGATCCTAAATATTGTCCCTATTCATCATAAAAAATTCCCTAAACGCTAATGTGCAAATAAATAATTTTAATTTAATAATAAATTTAATAAAAGCATATTAAATTTAATAAAAAAATACCTCAAGTGTAACAGCATCTGCATCGGGGGGAGGGGTTCCAAAGTTATCCTCCAAGTACGTTAGAGAAATTTTTCCTCCGTCCCACGCTCTATCAGGGGGCATCACCCCAATTTGTTCAGCAAATAGGAGTGGCCAATGTCCCATCGCCACACCAGTAATAACGCTGCCATCTATAGGCAACCCGAGAATGTAGGCAACATCCTGCAACGTAATTGTTGCCTCGCCAAATGGAAGATGGAATGTGTGCGTCTCGGGTCTCCACCGTTCTATCAGCGCGCTGATCAACGACGGTCTAACCTTCACCCCCCTATATAGCGACCTATATGCCCAAAACCAGCCTGATCAAGCAATAGCCTAACAGCAGGAATGGGTGCGACGGTGATACGGTTAACGTAACATTGTAAGTTACGTTCGTATCTCTGAAAAAAATAAAATAAAATAGTTAGTAAAAATAAAAGAATAAAATTTAATTAAATAAATTTTTTTAGAAATTAATAGGGAAAAAAATAATACCTCTGAATTGGTGCGCCAATATTCACTGCAGTGACTCGCTTGGTTGCGTAGCAAGGGCTCCATGTGATCAAACGATATATAAAAATTGCACTCAAATTTTTGTGAAACTTCTATAGAAATCGCGTTCTGTGGAGGTTTTTAGGAAAAAAACCTCCAATTTATAGAGGACCTCGCGGCGCTTGGGAAGCGAGGTTAATGAACCTCGCGTTCTATATAACGCGAGGTTCTAAAGACATCGCGTTCTGTAGAACGCGAGGTCGTGGGGTTTTTTAAATTTGAGTTTTTAAAGCGGGAAACTCATTTAATATACAATAATAACAAAATTTATTTACAATAACAATAAAAATTAAAATTAAAATAATAATAATATTAATAATAATAATAACAACAATAATATTAAGAACAATAATATTAGAATTTTTAAAGCGGTAAACTCATTTAATAATATTTAATTTTACAATTTTGATTTATAATAATAACAATAAAAATAAAAAGAAAAAATATAATAATAATAATAATAATAATAATAATAATAATAATAATAATAATAATAATAATAATAATAACAATAATAATAAATGATACTAACAATAAAAATTATTAGTATGATAGTAATAATAATAACAATAATAGTAGTAAGAACAATAATAATAACAACAACAATGAATCATACTAAATACGCGTTATATTTTCTTTAGTAACTAAAAATAACGACATAGCGCAATATTTTGGAAGTTAAATTAAAACAAAACTTCCAAAATATGCGCTATGTTGCCATTAGTAGCTTCAAGCGAAAACTGCGTACGTGAATACAGAAAAAATATATCTCGGTGCTCCTTGCCACTCCAAGAGTTTGCTATTTATAGAGGGTTTAGGGTTGACGTGGCAACCTCGCGTTCTGTAGGACGCGAGGTCACTCATACATCGCGTTTTACAGAACGCGAGGTCTATGTGTATATATATATATATGCAGGGAGATGGATTTTTGTAAGCAGTTAAGTTTATTTGAATATGAGTTCGTGTAATGCTGAGTTTTTTTCCGTTGCAATTTTTATGTCCGAAATATTGTTCCTTTATGATAGTTGGAGTTCACTTAAAGATTTGTGTTCATCGGGGGTACATACCTTAATATTTACCGACATATCGCAATATTTTGGAGGTTGTATGCTGCAGTAGTGGCTTCAATGGCTGCTTCTGTAGCCGCCGTCGAGAGGATCCCCGGCTATAGTTTTGAAAAGAAAGGACTTTTAGGAAGCGGGGGCGGATTCAGATGGACATTTTCAGATGCGGCGGGTGCCGATTACATTTGTTAATGTGAATCAAAGGTGCTACCATTTACTCATTTCAGATGTGGCGTGGCAGTCAACATTTACATTTGGATTTCGCTCTCTGCTTCTTTTAGTCGGGACCTCCGATCAAATTTGCCCGCCGGAGCTACTGAATTTATTGTTTCAAATTTTATAGATAATTTATGTAGTTGTCTCAATTTACTTATTAAAGAATACATGTTGAAAGTTTTCTAAAATGAAATTCGACTTAAATTTATTTATGTGGTGTTTTTCCTTTCCTATAAATACCCACGAATTCCACCATCATTTACTCATTCCAAATTCTCTCTAAACACCCAATCCTTGCTCAGCTTATGGCAAAATTTAAGGCAACATTTTATTTTCTCGATACTTATTTTGAGTCAACAATCACCGGGAAAATGTCACTGAAAGATTTAATACAGTTGACAACAATCGAGGTTAGTAAACACACCGACAAACAAATTGCGGCCATGGAATGTCGAATCCCATCACCGTCAGCTAATGAAACGCACTACGTTATGAAGCTTACGAACGAAACAGACGTTCGTAACATGTATGACCGGCTCAATGCCGTCGGAGCTAGAGACGTCAATTTCAATGTTAAGTTTGACGACGTCAACGCCGGCGAAGGTAGTACGTCTGCACCCGTAGAACCTGCTCCGAACACTGAACACGCACCGTCTTCACCGGATGTTGATGCGGCTGTGGAGGAGCTGCAACTTTTTATGTACAGGCGTAGACAAAGAAAACAACAGATGATCGAAGAACTAAACCTAAGTTCAGACGTGTCCACTGACTACGATGATTCAGATTAACCATTAACTTATGAAATGATCTTCCAATTATGTTATATGACGTCTTATTTCATCCTTTATGAATGTTAAACGGACTTCAAATAATGTAAAATTACTAGTACTCAATTACATTATAGACACCAATAGTAGTATTCAATTACAATACTACAATTGTCTAAAATTCTCGAACATGTTCTCAATTACAGAAACAAACAAATAGTGAATAGTACGGTTATTATAACTTCTGACGGAATGTCTGAAACAAAGTAACGACTAAAGTGACCTCGCGTTCTATAGAACGCGATATCTATAGTACATCGCGTTCTATAGAACGCGAGGTATTAATATCGCGTTCTATAGAACGCGAGGTACGAATATCGCGTTCTATAGAACGCGAGGTACTGGTGTTCCCTGCCTCCCATCAAATCTATCCCTTACTTGTCGAAAGTAAGGGGACTGCCTCCCAGGCACACACACGCCATTCCTGCCTCCCATCAAATCTATCCCTTACCTGCTTATCGGTTTTAGGTAATGGACAAGCAAAGTCTTTCAAATTTTGCCTATATATGAACCCTAACCATAAAACAAAAATATAAGTTTCAATTGGCAATCAATTCCTAAAATTTTCTAAGTATCAAAATTTCAAAAGTCTTTCAAAATATTCAAATGGCCGGACGAGGCGTTACTACGAAAGTTTACTACGATGGCCAGATATTCGAGGGTACTGAACAGGGGGTCTTTTTTTACTGCGATGATCCGGTAACGATAAAGCTTCCGAGGAGATTATCGTTCAAGAAGTTGGTCAAGGAACTGGAGGCAAAAGTTCCTCATTTCAATAATCATCGTTTGTCCGACGTGAAGTATCGGCTGCCAATATCTATAGACCCTTTACGGTACATTGTATGCCAAGTGGCGGCAAATGCTGATGTGCAAATGATGATGGAAGCCCACTTCGAGTATTCAATCGGGGGGGCCCTCGAGGTGTATGTATCGTTCTCCGAGTCTCATCCAGTTGTCGACATACCAAGCTGGGGCCGGGCGAATTTCGACTTCGATCCGAATGCCAACGTTGATAGCCCGACCGCAGGTCTACGACGTGATTTTGGCCTACTCTTTCGAGACAACGAAGTTGGTGCATCGTCATCTGCTCCTCCAAGGCAGTCCTGCGTAGCTAGTCTCGGGTTCGACCTCAACCAACCCCCAAACGATGAATTCGATGCACCAACAAATGCATCGTACAGTCCATACGATCCATACAATCCATACAATCCTTATAGTTTTGGGGGGGAAGGAACGTCGGCTCCTTACGTTACGCACGACCATGAAGCATCATATGGACGGCACTCAATGTATGTCTCTGGCACCGACTACGATCAACCATCTATGGGGAGACATTCTTCTTTTGGGGGTGAGGGAGCGTCGTCTTCTTACGCTATGCACGACCATGATTCATCATATGGACGACACTCAACGTATGTCCCTAGCACGGAGTACGTTCAACCATCAATGGGAATACATTCTTCTTATGGTGATCTTGATTTTGGTCTTGGAAATGAGGTTCCTGAGCGATCTCGTGAGAGGTCTCCCGCTCCTCGACCCCAATCGTCGCCTCAAAGGGTAGTGATTCCAGAAGCTCTACTATTCCAGCTCCCGGAGGATGCTGCTGACGAAGAACCGATTAGAGAACCCGGGCCAGACGGAGACGAGCTGGGGCCATTCTATCCGGAACCAGAAGACTTGACAGAGTTACCAGAAGACCCAGAAGACACTGCCGTTCCACCACCAGATTTGGACGAAGAACCGACTGCCACCAACTTTCCTGTACATGCAAGACCAATTTCTATGTTCCAGCCACCATCCCACTTCACAACGGTTGATATGGATGCAATGGACGTCCCTGATTTTCCCCATGACGACACAATAGATGGCCGACTCCACCGTTCTGATGGTGAACTAAGAATTGGTATGGCGTTCGCGAACAAGGAAATTGCGGTGGCGGCAGTTAAGCAGTACAACCTTCGTCATAATGTTGAGACGACGGTGAAGAAAACCCAAGCAAAATACTACAAGGCTCAGTGCGTCCAAAAGGATCAAGGCTGTAAATGGAAAATTCGTATATCAGACTTGAAGAGGGCAGGCAACCGTTGGAAAATAACAAAACTTGAGGGGCCCCATACATGCACCGTTGGTAGCCTCAACCAGGATCACAAGAACCTGGATGCAAAGTACCTCGCCGACATCTTTTCCACAATGGTGAAAACAAATCCCACTGTGTCGGTCCCCACATGTCAGGCTACAGCTCTAGCTGTCACCGGCTTCCGTCCAGGTTATTCGAAAGCATGGTATGCAAGGAAAAAGACCAAAGAGGAATTGTATGGCCGATGGGAGGAATCTTACATAGAGTTGCGCCCGTGGCTTAATCTCCTGCAGAAACACATCCCCAGAATGGTTGTCAAACTTGATACGGTTCTGGCATACGAAAATGATCGTGTCGTCCGAGGTGTTTGTCAATTCCACCGGTTATTTTGGACTTTCCACCAGTGCATCCACGCATTCAAGCACTGCAAACCGATGGTTCAAATCGACGGCACATGGTTGTACGGAAAATATACACAGATCCTACTTCTAGCTATAGCACAGGACGGCAATCGCAAATGCGTTCCTGTTGCATTCGCAATCGTCCCGAAGGAGGATTTGGAGTCTTGGACGTTCTTCCTTACGAACCTACGAAAATATGTCCTTGATCCTGTAATACGAAGAAGAAGTGATGAAGGGGTGTGTGTTATTTCTGACAGAGGCACAGCGCTGCTGTGGGCGATACAAAATTTGGGTGATTATTGGAAGCCTCCATACATTCACCACCGTTTTTGCTTGCGGCACATAGCCGCAAACTACCTGCTGAAATACAAGAATCGTGATGAACGTCAAATGGTGCTCGATATGGGTACGTCATTTATGTCATTTTCATTTACTATATTACTTGTTACTCGCTTCAATTTACGACCTTTTTTCATGTGTTTTTCGACCATAACTATTCAATTGTCATCTCGTAGGCAACTCGCACTACAAACAAGAGGTGGCTGAAATGCTCGAGGAACTGAGAGCGAGAAACAAAGAGGGAGCTGAATACCTTGAAAAAATCCCAAAAGAAAAATGGCTTCGATCGTATGACGAAGGTAAACGTTATGGTCACATGACAACGAACTTGGCTGAGGCAGTGAACTCATCACTGAAGGGAGTTCGGCAGTTGCCTATCACTTCCATTGTCAAGGCGACCTATTATCGTTTAGCTACCCTTTTTGCAACCTTGGGCAAGCAAGCAACTGAGTACATGGCCGGTGGACACAAAGTCCATCCAGATTTCCGCGACAGACTGCATATTCAAGTGGCCCAATCAAGACAGGTGCAAGCAACCCTCTTCTCGCGAGAAGGACACTTGTTTCGTGTTGCGGAATTTTCCAGGCGGTTAGAAGGCATTCAGCACAACGCTTACGTTGTAGATCTGAGGGCAAAAACCTGCGAGTGCGGAATATTCCAAACTTTCAAATACCCGTGCGCACACGCCATTGCTGCTTGCACTAACCAACGAATAGAATACATTCGTATGGTTGATCCGATATACTTACTCAAAACGGTGCTTAAAGTTTACGAAAAAGAGTTTCCTCCAATCGGAAATGAGGTTGATCCAAATGCTGTGGACACTGAACCGATCATACGCCCAGATCCAGCACTACTACGAGCCAAAGGACGTCCACCTTCTACAAGAATATATTGTGCCGAGGATTTGGTCGAACATCGAGAGAAAACCGGACAAAAGAAGCATTGTTATATATGTCGAAATACTGGGCACACAGCTCCTAAGTGTCCTAATCGCTCAACCCCTCGTATTAATTAATTATTTTTAATTTGTATATGCGAGTTCGCACATGACAATCTAATCAATAAAGTCAGTTTACTTCTATTTATACGTATGAAATTCTGCTCGAACATGCCTATCGACATTAGTTGAAATACAACTTCAATCGAAAAAAGTATGCTAGCATAGGGTTTTCGAAGCCATTTTAAACCATTGTAGAATGGACGGAAATTAACGATGTTGGTATCATACGATAGACAATTTTCAGTACTACGACCCCAAACTCGATGATCGCTAAAAATATACCATTTACACGCTCGAAATTGGGTTCAAAAAGGCCTACTTACGCATGTTTTTGCTTGCGGTTTAGCCTGGAATTGCACAGACCTCGCGTCCTACAGAACGCGAGGTCCGTTCGATATATTCCAGCCGCCTTTTCAATTTCTCGGGGACCTCGCGTTCTGCAGAACGCGAGGTACTGTTAAACCGTTAAAACGGACTGCAACGCCACGTCGACAGACCTCGCGTCCTGTACAACGCGATATCGTACCTCGCGTTCTACAAAACGCGAGGTCTGCCGACCTGGCAAGAAAGGGGGTCATTTTGCCAAATAAATGTTTTTGGGAGCCATTATTAAAAATAATATTTTAAAAGGGGTTTTTCACCCAAAATTACCAGATACCTCACGTGTTAAAAAATGGTGTGGAGAATAAGAAGTGCAGCAAGCGAGTACAATACTAACATTTTTGTGTTTTTCATAAAATATATATAATTAATGGTTGACTTTTATAAATTTATAGACCTCAACAAATAATATTGGATTTCCGCCACTTTTTATAACTGCATGTTTTTATAGGGTTTCCAATAATGAACTAATACATAAATTTTTCCTTCGCTGTGTAAATAATTAGTTAATCCATATGCCAATGAGGTAATCTGTAAATGACTGGGAAAAGGTTTTGTGAATTTTATGGTTTAATTACATTTTATGTCCTGTTAATTTTGAAATTAGATAAACTAGGTCTTAATTCTTATTTCTTTTGTTTAAATATTTTTTGACCCTATCAATTTAAAAGTTATACAATCTGATCTCCATAATTTCATTCTAGTTTCGTAAACCATGTATACATCATAAAAAGAATTAAAAATTAATTCATGTAATTTTATTTGTAATTAATTAACAATAGTATTCAATCTTAGAAATTCTTTTATAATTTACTGGTGTGATTACATGATAGTATCTGTTTTTGTTTTTATTTTCTTAACATTTTGACAACGTACACACGTTGCACACACATATGCTCAAACCCAGATCTTTTAGGATAAGCATTGTCTTTTTTTCACTAAAACTACTAGTTGGATTTCAGTCTCGAGAACTTAAATTATCGGTGATGTTTTCCCCCTTGAATTAATTAGAGTTGTTGCTATCAGACGTATATATTCAGTCAGTTGCAGTTTCAATGATCTGAACATTGTTTCCTTTTAAAAAGGGATGGAGGAAACCCGATCTATAATTAATTTCAATGAAATTAAATGTTAATTAATGTATACGTACGTTACTTTAAAAAAAACCGGTGGGATGAATTAAAATTTATCTGAATTCACCTGTCTGTATCTAGTATATGACTTCTTGCGTATACATGTATCTGTATTTATCAATATATAAAGTGATTAAAGGTTATTATATTTTATATTTTAAAATTAGTTTTTAATATAATTCAATGAATCGGAAATAGGATTTAAAGTAGTAAAGAAATGGGTACTAGGAATCAAAATAGATTTTTTTTTTATTAATTAGCACTGTATCATGCCATCAAAAAATGTCTTATAAATTTTAGGACATGGTACGATCCTTATTATGAATATTTAAATTATTTTGATAAGTGAGTTCATGATTAACAAAAACTTTATAACCGGAAATGATACGAGAGAAAATCTTAAAACTAAAACGAAACATAAACACTTCTATAAGACCTGTTGAAAGGTCTTAATGAGTTATCTGACACACTATATTTAAAAATTCTACTCAAAATGAAATGGGTAACTAATTATTATAAATGAATAGCTACTGTAAAAAGAAAACAATTCTTTCCGCTTTCCACCATGAAAAACTTGTAAAGTAGTGTTTCCCATTTGGCTTGGTGAAAGTTATGAAAGCCGACCCCATGATTGAATACTAGTTGGTGAAATCAACGCCACTCAAAGACCAATATAAATAATGTTCAATCTCTTTTTAATTTTATTATTTATTTCTTAACATTCAAAAAAATTAAATTTAAAGTTTAATTTTTAAGATTTAAAGATTAAAGTTTATAATTTAAAATTTAAGGTTATAATGTATGTAGTGGCGTCTTAGAAGGGACACCATGAGCGACTGCTCAGGCCCTTTAAAAATTAATTGTTTTTTATTTTTTTTAATTTATCACATGAATAAATCAATTTAGCGGTAAAATTTAATTCGCTTTTCTAAATTTCAATATTTTATTTTATTTTCCAAAATTTAATTTTCTCTATTATTTTCTCAAAATTTAATTTTATTCTTCTTCAATCTAACAACAAAAAATAATATAATATTTTTTAAATTTTTTATATTTATTGTTCAAAATCATGTTACATATCCTACTCCCAATTTAATTCCTTCAACTTCACTCACCATACATGTAAAGGCAAACAACAACAAAATTGTCTAACAACCAGAGGCAAAAGCAACCCCACTGTTCGTATATACTTTCTTGCACGGCCAAGAACTCAACTGAAAAGAACAAACAATTTACCTTGTGTTCAAATTGATCGAGAAACAGCAGGGATAAGTGTGATATCCTTATTGTGCGGCTAAAAAACGGCTAACATAAGTTATTATCAATTTAGTAATAGTTTAAGTTATGTTAGATAATAATTTATAAAGTATAATCTAAATTATTATCAATTAGATAAGAATTTGTATTATAACATAAAATTCTTATTAACAAAATAATAATTTACGTAGAACCGAAACTTTTATCAACTGTAATAAGAATTTATATTATAACTTAAATTCTTATCCAATTAATAAATAATTATATCAAAAATCACCTTAATTTAACCGCACCGGACGACATTACTTCCAAGAAAAACTAAAGGAGACACAACGTGAAGAAGATGCACAAAGGTGAAACTTTCATGGCTTGTCAATCAATCTCAGGCCTCAGATTGATGATGTAATAATTCACACCGAACGGTCAAACATCCGCAATTGATCATACTTTTAAAAGGATTAAATGAAAAAAAAATCTTAAAATATATATCCTTTAAAATTTAGGTGCTTAAAGTATTTTTTTAATTGTTAAAAATAAAATTTACTCCGTTATAATTTTAGGTGCTTTAAGTTTATACTGTTGTAATTTTAGGTGTATGACCGTAAAGGGGTGTTAAAAATTGTTAACCAATTAATGTTTGACACGTGGCATGTTTAATTTATTTTAAAAAAATTAAAATAATTTTTTTAAAATTAATTTTTTCAGAAAATCCTAAAATTTTACAATTTTTTACAAAACAGACCCCAAATTCCTAAAATTTCTCAAACCCAAACACCCAAATCATTGTTGCTTCCGTCGTAAATCGCAAAATCGTCGTTTGACTGGCACATCGTTCGACGTTTTCAGCGACGGCGTGTTTGGGAAAATAATCGTCTAGGTCCGGCGACCAAAGGGTGTGCTCAGGGGCGGCGATTTGGTAGTTTGGGTTTAGAAAATTTTAGGGATTTGGGGACTATTTTGTAAAAATTAAATTTTTTTGAGATTTTTGAAAAAATGTAAAAATTTTGGGTTTTTTTCTTAAAAATTAAAAAAAATCAAATTAGTGTCACGTTTCAAGCATTGATTGGTTAATAATTTTTTAACACCCCTTAACAGTTAGCTACCCAAATTTACAAAGGTATAAACTTTAGGCCCCTTAAAAAAATATATATTTTAAACACTTATTTTTTATTTAAGCCTATTTTAAAATACATCAGGGACGATGAAATCATGTGTCCTTGGTGGGTTGTTTGTTGCATGTGGCTGGCTCCCAACCATCCCACCATCAACCAACGCTTATGACCCTAAAAATCAGAGTGTCGTACGACCGATGGGGTCACCCATTTGTTGTGTTCAGAGAATTTTACGTCCGCTAATTTCACTTCAACCATACTCAACCTCATCCATCACGTGGGTGCAACATCCCCTGCTATTGTCTTCTTCAAATTCTCTGTTCGGTCACTTTCCTCATTATTTTCATTGTTTTTAAGGTTTTATTGTTTTAAGGTTCTTCTCTTTTTCATTAAAGCCTTATAAAATTCAAGTGTTTCGTTTAATATATAAATATTTAAACATTTTGATGTGATTAAAAGATAGTATATGTTTATTAATTTTAGCTCTTTAATAACACACAAGTCATGCAGACAAGACGTTCGACCCTGGATCACTCATGTATAATAACATTCGCTTTTTCCTTATGTGAATCAAAGGTGTCCCCATAAGATTCAACAGTTTTTTGATCAGATATATAAAACTATTATATTCTTAAAGTTTTTTTTATCTCAAATAATCTATTGAGTGATCACAGTAGTAAAAAATGACATTGTTCTTTTTAGATGACCCGAGTTCAAGCAGCGTAGTTTGCACGGTGTATATACATTTTCAAAAGGTTAAGGCCCTGTTTGGCAATTAGCGAATAGTTGATAGCGGATTATATTAGCTGGTAGCTGATAGCTGATTGCATTAGCTGATTTGACTAACGGATTGTATTAGCTGATTGTATAAATGTGTTTGGTAAAATTAATTAATAGTTGTTCGATTATTTAAACAAGTAAAATGACATATAAGTACATGATTATATTTAATATTTGTTTGAATAATTTATTAGTTATCAATATTTTGTATCTAATTAATATTAATTAGATCTATAAAATTATTTTTAATATAATTTTTCTAAACATATTTGAATGGTTTATATATTAATTTATTATTTATATAATTATTTTAATATAATTTGATTAATTAATAAATTTAAATACACATAAATATGTGATAATAAAAAGAAAAAAAAGTAAATAGGATTAAATTATAATAGGGTGAGAAAATATTTAACTTAGGTTATTTTGAGATTTTTGGTATTTGATAAGGGTAAAAGAGTCTTTACAACTCTAATATCAAACATCTAATCTCAAAAAGCTCTTATTATGAGCTTTTTCAAAATTAGTGGTTTCACCCCAATCCGCTCTTTCAATCCGTTATTTACCAAACAACAATATTAGCAGATTTGACTTGTCAAACCTCTAATTATGCTTCAAACTTCTAAATTTTACCCAAACCTCTTTTTACCAAACAAGGCCTAAGAATTAAGAACAAATATTATCATGTAATCGGCCAAAAGTTTTTTTAAAAAGTTTTGAACTCAATAACTTAATTATTGGATGGTGTTGCAGCAGCAGTTGTGAGTTATGTAGGATTGATGGAGCACATGCAGCACCAACAACCCCAAAGAAATATTGAACTACTGCCATAGAGTTTTCCAACCAACAACATTACCGACCGGTGGAGGTTGATGCCTGAAAATTTTAGTCACAAATGGCAAAACTTGTTTGGTATATTTGGTGTTTGTGTATATATTGGGATGGATAATGCCCCCACATCTATGTACCATACGTCTAGGCCAGGGTTTCAAGTAAACACTATTTATTGTGCAACACCAAATCTCTTTTGACATATATGGTTTAACAAACATAGTCACTTTTGATTCAACTCAACTTCCTTACTTTTTTTTATATTAAATAAAGAAATATTATATTCTCGAAATAAATGTTGGGATTCATACCTATATAAATTAGGCAATATGAAGATCTTTAATCATCCGTAGAATTTTTTTAGTATGCTGGTGTGGTTACATGATAGTATATATTTATATTTTTTCTTAGCCTTTTAATAACACACTTCGCGCACACAGACAGGGGTGTAAACGAGCCAAGTCGAGCTCGAGTAGTGTTGAGCTCGACTCAGCTCGTTAAGAATTAAGTCGAATTCCAGCTTGAGTAGTTTTTAACGAGCATGAATAATCAGAGCTCGAACTCGAGTCGTTAAGAATTCGAGTCGAGTTCAATCAAGTCGAGTGTTGACCGAGTGGACTTGAGTAGCTTGTGATATGTCTCGTCTTATTTAAAGCCCTATTAAGAAAAAAACTTTGATACACAAGTTGTGTAAACTAAAGTTTATACAAGCTTGTTAATTTTAAGGTTTAGGCGTGTTAGTTTAGAGGTTTAGGTTGTTGGGTTTAGAATTTAAGATTTTAGAGTTTAGGGCTACGAATTTAGATTTTAAATTAAAAAAATTAAAAAAAACTAGTATATTATATTTTCGAGTAGCTTGCGAGCTTTTCGAGTCGGGTATCGAGTAGCTCGTGATCTGTCTCGTCTCATTTGCAGCCCTACACACAGGTGCTCAAATCTGAATCTCCTAGGATGAACATCATTATCTTTTCTAATGAAGCCACTCATTGGGTTTAAACACATTCAAATTTACCGTAATGTTTATTAATTAATACATTAATAATTTATTAAGTTTACATTACTATTTTTAATAGTCTTAAGGTGAAGGGTTAAGACACACATTCCTTGCGGAAAAAACTGCTCAAATCCGAATCTCTTAAAACAAGCATTATTCTTTTCTTTTTTACTGAAATTATTTGTTGGAAAATCAATTATACAATATTATTTTAATATGCTAGTGTAATTATAAGGTAATATTTGTTCAATTTTCTTAGCCCTTTAATAACGCACACACACCGTGCATACATGGTGCTCGAACTCAGATCACCTGAATAAAATATATTGTCTTTTACCACTGGAATTACTCTACGGGTTCAATTATACAATATTTTTTTTGATGAAAGCTAAAGTGATTACAAGTAGTATCTGTTCTGAATATACTCTCAACCATTTGACAATGAACGTTCAATCGCCCTGCTGCAGCTGCTGGTGCTCGAACCCGTGACCTCTAGAAACAACAACCGTTCCCTTAACCATTGAGTCAAGTTGATTCGTGCAATTATACAATATTATTAAATTAGATGATAACGCACATATCACATTAAGTTTAAAAATTAAAATTCAGATTACTTATTTATATGTCAAAATCAACTTCGTGACGAGGTATAAAATTATAAGAATTGAATTATAAAATGGTATAATCACTAAAATACCCTTGAAATCTTTTATGAATTATAAAAAACAAGGTTGAGAAACTTGTCTTTCATTGTTAAGGACATCAAGTTGGTTGACTTCAGTTTTTTGCTCAACTCTCTGAGTCATCCTCTTATCTGACGTGGCAAGTAAAAAGATTTGCCAACACACAAGGGAAGGGGTCGATGAGTGTGTCACGTGTCGGCTTCAAAAAAGAGCCGTGCATCACTGGGACTACGAACGGCTCGGCTCAGCCGTTCTGAAACGACCCAACAAAAATTGGGACCCGCCGTAACAGACTCTGTCCGAATTTAGCAGCGGAAAACTGAAAATGGTCGTAGCTACTTATATTAAAGTTGAACTGCGTATAACTGAGTTAAAAAAATGGGTAAACTACATAAATGATCACTTTACTATCGTAAAAGTTACGATTTGATTATCATACTTTTCTTCGAAGCAATTAAACCACCAAAATATTAAATTGGTTCCAATGTGACCACCAGCCGTTAGAGGTTAACGACAAAGTGACATGACAGTTAAAAAAATATAAGTATAATTACACATTTAGTCCTCGTTACTTATACAATTTATTAATTTGGTCTTAATTTTAATTTAATAAAATAAATTAATTATTATTCTCAAAACCCTAACCCCCTATCCGTCGGCCACCTATCATCGGTCTTCCCAGTTTTCGGCAACCACTTCCCCTCTCTCGTGCGATTCCAATCGCGCCCTCAACAATCGAAGCCCTAACCTCTCTTTCGCGCAGCTTCTCCCAGCGTTGCACGAGTTGCTTGCGTCTCCCTTTTTTGTGCTAATATGGTCGGTGATGACTACCTCTAGTAAGCCTTTGGTTAACCTTGGCCTCGCGATCTCAGCCGCACCAAACCCATCCACTTCGTCCCTTTCATTTTCGACGAAAACAACCACGAGTCATTCCTTCTTCGGTCGTCCCAAAAGCCGTCGATTTTGATTGTCACTCGTACAATGTCTCTCTGCCCAGCCATCCAACCCCTATAGCCGACCATTCTTTTCGACGCTTCAGCCGTCAATTACAACCGTTGTTGAGCCAATCGGTGGCTACCCAAAACCTCCAAAAACCCTTTCCTTGGTTTTAATTACTTATTTATTTTTTGTTTTAATTACATATTTGACCGGACTTATTAAGATATATATATATATATTGTATTTTGAAGCATATGACATAAAAGTGAGTTTGGTGCAGCGATAAACTCATTGCTCTTACTCCCTTATTGCCCAGGTTTACCTTAGCGTGGGCAAGCCTATAATTTATTTAATTTTCTTCCTCCAAAGGTGGTGAAACGTGTCACCGGCTAATTGAATGTTTAAATTATTTTATTAAATTAAAATTATGACCAGATTGATAAAATATATAAGTAATGAGGACGAAATGTGTAATCATACAGATTTACTAACTGACATGTCACTCTTGCCGTTAGAATCTAACGACAGGTGGTCACATTGCAACTAATTTAATAGTTTGGTGGTTTAATTTGTAACACCCGTGTTTTGGGCCTAGGAGTTAGCCGGGTATTAGTTCGAGTCAATTAAAACTTAATTAAAACATTTCAACTTCAAATAATGGCCTAATTGAGTTTTGGAAAAAGGGGAGGGACCTATATTGCGATTTGACCCAAAATTTTCAAAAGCAAGACCACTTTTTTGTAAAGTTGTCTTCCCTTTTCCCATTTTCTTCCTCCAAACCGTTGGAAACTCTCCCACACCATTTTCAAGCTTCTTCAACTTTGAGTTACTATTCCATCTATTTTAACACCCGATTTCAACACCATTTTAAGAGGTAATTATATTTTCTTAACCTCCTCTCCATCCTCTACTTGTATATTGTCTTAAATTTCAAAAATATGGGGTTTTGAGAAATTAGGGTTCATATGGAAATTTGGGGTTTTAATGGGGTTTTTCAATTTGTTTTGATAAATTGTATTGGGGGTTTGTTTAAGCATGATGAAATACACCATATATATTAATTTGGTTGAGTTTTGATAAAATTTCGTAGTTTGGTCTTAAGGCAAGTTTTAAGGTAGTAAAACTTGAGTTTTTGGTGGGTTTTATGTTGAAATTGAAGGGCTGTTGGTCTACCTATGGTATAAGGGTGTTTTGGGATGATTTGGAAGTCATTTGGATGTTTGGAAATTGAACTTTCAGCAAGCTTTTAAGGGAGCACGAAATTGGGGTTTTAGGAGGTTATGTGATTTGAGAAATTGAGGAATTTGGGTTGTGTTAGCAAAGTATGTTGATGGTTGAGTTTAGCATTGAATTGGGAAGTAATGTGTATGTTTTGTTTGGCTAGAAGCAAGTGGAAGCGCGGAAGAGACTTTGGGACCGAATCCGGGTTCGTAGGAAGATTGGTTCGAATTGCTAAGGAAGGGCGGTGAGTGGTTTCAACTTGTTTTTTAAAGTTTGGTTCGAGTGTGTGTGTGGGTGAAGTGTGCTTGGTAAGCCACTTCTAGTTGATTCAAGTAGATAGCTTAGCCTTTGATATCCATGTGCTATTGTGCTTACTAGCTATACTCTTGATTTGTGGTTAATTGATACTTGTATATATATCATGATGAGTAGATATGTGATGAGCACGTATTGTGGTTAATGATATATGTATGATGTGGTTATGATAATTGGCACTAAAATGATTACCGGTTGTAAATGATCGATCATTAGGATAGTGTGCACACAAATTGAGTCAAAACGTACGTGGCCTTGATGGCGTTAAGTCATCAAGGAGGAGTACGGTGATGTAACATTCCACCGGAAGCTTTTATTACATTTCTACGGGATGATGAGTGGAATCCCATCCGTAGGGCATGTGGCGATGAGTGGAATCCCGCACATGCAAGGTCCGGTGATGAGTGAAATCCCACCGAGGTGAAGTGTTGTCGAGGTTTAAATCCGCACAATCGGGGTAATTAAAGTGGCCAATTAACTTGTACATACATTGTGATATGTGATGATGATATATGTTGGTGATATATGGTATTGCTATATAATGTTGATATTGATATATGAGCTTGTTAGGATTGAGAGACCATATATGCTACTTGAAAGACTAGCTAAGTCTACTTGACTCTTATGCCTATGTTTGATGTATGTAAGACTAAGATTAACATGCTTGAACCCTGCATTGTTGATGTTTTTCGCTTTAGAGCACCCTCACTAAGCTTATAGCTTACGCTCTCTATGTTCAACAATGCAGATCATTAGCGTGGCGTTAGCTCGAGGCAAGGCAAGAAGGGCTTTCCAAGTTGTTGCTCAAGTATGGTTAATTTTGTAGTAGTTAAGCAATGTGGCAATATGGTGTGTTTGTATGAGCCTTGTATGACTCTTTCAAATGATGTTGTTATGGATTGATGTTTTGGATTGTAAGGCATGTAATGCTATGTTGATTGATGGTGTGTGATGGCATGTCTTAGATGCTTAGGTTGCATTATGTATGAGTGCAAACCTCTTGTGTTGAATTGTGCCATTTTGGCTCTTGAGCTTCCATGTTTGGCCTTAAATGCTGAATTTTACTCTCTTGTTAGAATATCATGTTCGAATGCCTTGATTCATGTTAATTGCTACGTATGGCTCATGTATGATTGCTTAAATGAATGTATGTGCGAGTCTTGTGAGTGTTAATTCATGTCTTGGATCCTTTTTAAGCTTCTACAAATGTCTATGTATGATTTTGTCAGTACAAAATACACACTTCTCCATGTTACCAAACAATCTTTCTTCTCGCAAAACCTGTAGAACAGCTCGCAAATGTCCTACGTGATCCTGTAAAGACTTGCTATAGATCAAGATATCATCAAAATATACAACACAAAATTTACCAATGAAGGATCGCAGAACATGATTCATCAAACGCATAAAAGTACTAGGTGCATTAGTTAAACCAAAAGGCATTACTAACCATTCGTACAAACCTAGCTTTGTTTTGAAGGCTGTTTTCCACTCATCGCCTTCTCGCATGCGAATCTGATGATAGCCGCTCCTTAAGTCAATTTTGGAGAAGATGACGGCTCCGCAAAGCTCGTCCAACATGTCATCAAGTCTTGGAATGGGATGACGATACTTAATCGTGATCTGGTTCACAGCTCGACAATCTACGCACATCCTCCAAGAACCATCTTTCTTCGGCACTAACAGCACCGGAACAGCACACGGACTCAAGCTCTCTCGAATGTAACCCTTGTCCATCAACTCAGTAATTTGCCTTTGAAGCTCTTTCGTCTCTTCAGGGTTGGTTCGATAAGCTGGCCGGTTCGGAATAGTAGCACCTGGAATGAAATCAATCTGGTGCTCAATGCCACGAAGAGGTGGCAATCCCTTCGGTGTTTCAGCTGGAAACACGTCCTCAAACTCCTGCAAAAGTGTCAAAATCGGTGAAGGTAGATCAGTAGGAAAATCTGTCAATAAACAATAATCTTTAAACATCAAAATAAGAACAGATTGTTGAGAGGAAAGACATTTCCTGATTTCGCTACTGCTCGCATACACGGACATCTTCTTCTTCTCTTTTGCAGTCTCTTTACTCTTTTTCAAGCTTGCCTGATCTTCAAACACTTGACTCGGTGTCAAAGGAGCCAAAGTGATCTTCTTACCTGCATGCATAAAAGAGTAACGGTTTGTATAACCATCATGCATTACCTTCTTGTCATATTGCCAAGGGCGTCCCAAAAGAAGGTGAGTAGCATCCATCGTCACAACATCACAAAGGACCTCGTCCTTGTAGTTTCCAATTGAAAATGGTACAATAGCCTGTCTGGTCACTTTAAGCTCGCCACCATCATTCAACCAGTGTAACTTATATGGATGAGGATGCTTTGTCGTTTTCAGACCTAACCTGTCAACCATCACTGAACTGGCAACATTAGTACAACTACCGCTATCAATAATCACAACACATACCTTGTCTTGCACCTTGCATCGTGTGTGAAAGATATTCTCACGTTGTAGATCATCTGGTACCTGTTGCACATTCAGACTTCTTTTAATAACCAAAAGTTCCATTACCTTACCAGATTCAGGAACCTCTAGGTCGGTCTCATCTTCCTCTTCAGTAGGGAGATCATGCACTTCCTCCTCGGAATCTGACTCTATCTCACCATCATCTCGCATCAACATAACCCTCCAGTTAGGACATTGACTAGCAACATGTCCTCTTCCAAGGCACTTGAAACACTGGATATCTCGCGATCGTTCTTTTACCACCACTTGATGTTTGCCACGCCTATTATCAGCAACGGGAGGCTTTGGTGTGCTGGATTCGCCTTGCTCTCGAATCCGAAGTGGCGTTTGCGGTGCTTGTTTCCTGGAATTGTTAGGAGTATATAAAGGATTTGAAAAAGATTTAAAGGAAGGGTTACCTCGATTTGAAGACTTCCTGCGCTGTTGTCGTTCAATCTTTATTGCCATCTGCACCATGTCATCAACCTCGACATAATGTTGTAACTCAACAGCGTTGGCAATCTCGGTGTTCAACCCTGCTAGAAAACGTGCCATGGTAGCTTCTCGATCTTCCTCGATATTTGCACGCATCATAGCCATTTCCATATCCTTGAAATAATCCTCAACGCTCCTATTTCCCTGTTTCAAATTTTGCAACTTTTGAAACAAATCACGATGATAGTGAATAGGAACAAACCTTTTACGCATTAGTCGCTTCATCTCGATCCATGTTGCAACTGGATCATCACCAGTACGTCTACGACTAAGCAGTAACTGGTCCCACCATATCAAGGCATAATCAACAAACTCTGTTGCTGCTAATCGAACCTTCTTCTGTTCCGAGTAATTATAACACTCGAAAATGTGCTCCACTTTGCTTTCCCAAGCCAAGTATGCATCAGGATCTGAGCGTCCCTGAAAAGAAGGAATAGCAATCTTAATGTTAGTCAAATTATCATCTACCTGTTGCACACGTCCTTGTCTAGGAATATGCTGCCTCAGTGACCGTTCGTCTTCATTTTCGTGCAATACATCATTAACAGAGTTGGATCCTCCATCAAACCTATCCATCCTCGACTGTAATGGCTCTAAGGCGGTAGCCACTACTCGTTGCATCATTCTCTCTAAGGCTTGCATTTGAGGAATCAGTGGATCCTGTTCAACCGTGTGATCATCGGAACCTGTCATAATTAACAACAAAAACAAACAAACAAACAAACAAACGGGTTAAAGGTTAGAGAAAAAAAAAAGTAGTCCTCACCAATCACACAACAAAAATCCTCACTAGTCACTCCAAAGAATTTGCACTCAAGAAAATAAGGAATTAACACTCAGCACTCGTGTTTCACTCGGGAGAATACTCGAATGGCTCTTTTTGTCTCCCCTTCTGTTCTCACACGCTCTGTTTGCCTTTTCCCTCAATCTCTCGTACTTAGTTCTTTAAAGGAACTGATTCCGATGTTCAGATTCTGCAAGTGTTGTCAATTTGAAAGAAAACAACGGGTGACGGGTGAATATTGTTAGAACAAAGATAAGGATTAGGAAAAAAAAAGAAAAAAATGAAAGTTGAGAATTGGGCTGAAAGAAAAAAAAAAGATAAGAATATGAAATGAAAGAAAAGATGCTAAAAGAACAAGAATTTAGCAACTTACGCAGTAGAAATGCTTACCACCATCCTATCTCCGGAACAAACAAGAAAAGTTGATTTCGGGTGATTACAAAGCATTTCAAGGTAAGATAGACACATCCTTCATCATTTCACGTCCAAACAGCACATATTAACACAAAATACCCCAAATATTCGAAACTTTTTTTTATATATTTTTTTTCGAATTTTTTTGATTTTTTTTTACTTTGACTTTTTTGGTCAAACTTTGAATTTTGACTTTATTTTCAGAATTTTTTTTTGAATTTTTTTTGGGCTTTTGTATATATATATTTTTTGATGTCTGGTAGTGCAAAAATTGCTAAAATCCAACCAAGGCTCTTATTACCATATGATACAGGGGTGTTGTTGAAGAAAACAACATTCCTCGTTCATTCACGGATCTAGGATAATAGCAAGCAATTCTCTGCAATAGAAACAAACATGATGTTGAAGTTAGATATTTTAAATAGTAAAAAAAAATTCAGAATTGGGAGAGAAGAAAGTTGCAGAAATTTTTAGGATAATTTGAACAACGAAGATGAAGTTCTTCAAGCATTCAACAATGGTAGCAACGTTCTTGGAATTTGACACGATGAACTCGAAAGAACCTGCATAATCTGTTATGCAAACCCGAATCGAAACTGTTCTTCGTAGTCGGAAAAGGTGAACAAACTCCAAGGAAGAACTCGAACAATCTGTTGAACGAACCCGAACCTTATCTTGAATTTGCTCGAATACGGACTTGGACCCTTCAATTATCGAACAATTGAGAACCCGAAGTATCAAAGAAAAAGTTCTAAAAAGAACCAAATTTGAGAGAAAAATCTCACAAAACAATTATTCATTAAAAAAAATGTCTAACCTTGACAAATGTTGGTCGGCTATATTTATAATTACAATGGGAGTGGCCGGTTATATCACATGTGGCTGTAATTAAGCCATGTGAAATATATATAAAAAAAATACAATAACCACACAAGGGCGGCATGTATTTTCAGCCTTATGTTTGACATTTGTGCGCCAATTTGGATTAAAGCACATGCAAAATGTGCTAATGTTTGAAATTCAAAGTAAAAACTTCCTTTGTCCTTATCTCATCCTCTGCCGCACATAATTGAATTTTGCACATGGTGATATCACGTTCAACAAGTGATACTCGGCTGTGAGGGGCTCCATTTGTCATGTCCACTTGCTGCCCATTTTATTATAACTATATGAAGAAAAAAAACACACTTTAACATAATATATATACATAGCAAACACACTTATATAAATAATATAATATAAGTATGTCACATATCAGCATGCAACACATTATACGTCCTATTATTTAAGGCACAAGTATTATTAAATGATTCAGAAATATTAGCACAAGGAGTCCATGAGGATGTTTTGAGGCTAAAATTATTCCCCTATTCACTGAGGGATAGGGCGAAATCGTGGTTGAATAGTATTCCATCTGGATCAATAGGATCTTGGACTAATTTATGTCATAATTTTCTTGCTAGATTTAATCCTACAAATATGACTACAAGTTACGTAACGAAATTACTTCTTTTCGGCAGGCAGATGATGAATCCATGTACGAGGCTTGGGTGCGACATAGAGAACTGTTACACAAATGTCACGCACACAGATTCCAGTATGGACACAAGTGATGATGTTTTACAACGTAGCAAACACACCGACAATAATGATTCTAGATGCCTTGGTAAATGACATACTCCTAGACAAGCCACCAGAAGAAGCAATGTAGATTTTGAACAAACTTGCTAAAAATGATTATCATTTCCCAACTACCAGAAGAAGAGGAGTCAAACACCATGCCACGATAAACGAGCTTGAGTCATCAGATGTAATTCTCACACAATTGGCTACTTTAACCAATTTGGTTAAAAACATGCAGCGACCAAGAAACACACATGAGATCAAGGTAGTAGATTCAACTTGTGATTTATGTAATAGTAATCATGATTCTTCTAAGTGTCTGCAGAACCCAGAGTCTAGCTTTTATGTTGGAAACTAAAACCGAAACAACAATGCAATGTCCAACACATAAAACCCGACCTGGAAGAAGCATCCTAATTTTTCATAGAGCAATCGCAACAATGCCTTTAACCAGAACAATCAGAATGCACAAGTATCAGGATTCCAGTAGAACATGCCACGACAACAGATGTCGCAGCAACAATCAACACCATCCAGTTCTTTGGAAAATTCTCTCAATGCTTTAATGTTAAAAATTGAATCTTATATGGTTGAGAATATGAAAAAGACGGATGCTTTTATTAACATGACTGAGATGAGGTTGCAGAATCAGGAGGCAACATTGAAATCATTGGAGACTCAATTCAGGCAATTTGCTTAAAACCTGAATACAAGACCGCATAGAGGTCTACCCAGCAATACTGAGGTCACGAGGGGAATTGGCCACGAGCAGTGCAAAGCAATCACCATTAGGAGTGGCCGACAATTTAAATAAGCCCAAGCTCACTCAAAGAAGAACACTCAACCAAAAGAGCAGCCTTTTGTCCAAAACGATGAGTCCAACGACAAAACTTCTATCAAAACTGATGAAACAGAGAATGCCTCAACAACCGCACATGCCTCGACAAGTCCTAATGCATCGGCAACTGCACAAGTCTCAGCATGTCATGATGCCTCGACAATGCCCTTCATCAAGATCCAAACCAATGAAAGGATTAAAAACATCCGACTTCTACCACCATTCCTCCAGAGGTTGAAACGAAAAAAGCAAGAATACTAGTTCAAGACGTTCCTTGACATCTTAAAGAAAGTCCACATCAACTTGCCATTGGTCGAGGCGATAGAACAAATGCCAAACAACGCTAAGTTTTTTAAAGACATTGTCTCTAAGAGAACTACGCTAGGGGAATTCGAAATTGTTGCTATGACGGAATGATGCATGGCCATGTTGAATAATCGAATGCCACCTAACCTATAAATGATCCTGATAGTTTCACAATACCTTGTGCAATTGGAAATAATTATGTCGGGAAGGCGTTATGCGATCTTGGAGCAAGCATAAACCTTATGCCGAAATTCGTCTTCCAATGATTAGGCATAGGGAAGGCGAGACCTACAAGTGTGATGCTGCAACTTGCGGAAAGATCTTTTGTGCATCTAGAGGGAAAAATCGAGGATATATTGGTAATAGTTGATAAATTTATTTTTCCCGCTGACTTTATTGTTTTGGATTGTGAAGCAGATGGGTTCGCACCCATTATCCTTGGGAGACCATTCCTAGCAACGAGAATGACCTTGATCGATGTCGAAAGAGGATAACTCACGATGAGGGTAAATGATCAACAAGTCAAACTAAATGTTTTCCAAACCTTTAAGCAAGCCGATGATCCAGAGGAGTGTTAGGTCATCCATGCCACCACTGAATTTAACTTTGACATGCAAGAGTATTGCATCGACAATTTTATTGTCGAACAAGAAAAACCTGAGGAGTTTGAAGAGCTGAACGACGAAGAGCAAGAAGAAGAAAATTGGATAACAAGTCGACCAGGTACATACTTCGAACCATTAGATTATCCAGGTAAGGAAGGTAAACTCGAGAAACCCTCAATTGAACAACCTCCTATTCTTGAGTTGAAACCATTACCAGGGCAATTGAAATATGTTTATTTGGGAACCGAAAACACATTTCCTGTAATTATTTATTCTAAGTTGCAGCCTGAACAAGAAAAGAGGTTGATTGAGGCACAAAGAAGACTTAACCATGTTATGAAGGAAGTTGTAAGGAAAAAAATCATCAAGTGGCTAGATGTCGGTATCATCTATCCTATCTCTGACAGTACATGGGTAAGTCTGGTACAATGTGTACTAAAAAGGGATGCATAACTGTGGTAAGTAACAAAAATAATGAAATAATCCCAACTAGGATTGTGACCGGTTGGAGGGTTTTCATAGATTACCGTAAGTTCAATAAAGCTACTAAAAATGATCATTTTCTATCCTTTATTGATCAAATGCTTGACCATCTTGTAGGTAAACCTTTTTATTGTTTTCTTAATGGTTACTTATGTTACAATAAAATAGTCATAGCACCAGATGATCATGGAAAGACCACTTTCACATGGCCGTATGGTACATATGTGTTTCAAAGGATGTCATTCGGATTATACAATGCTTCGGCAACCTTCCAGAGATACATGATGGAAATCTTCTCCGGCATGGTTGAAAACTTCCTTGAAATCTTCATGGACGATTTTTTAGTATTTGGGGATAGTTTCGACTATTACCTCGATAATTTGGAGAAAGTGCTAACACTATGTGAAGAGTCCAACCTAGTGCTAAATTGGGAAAAGTGTCACTTTATGGTAGATGAAGGTATAGTGCTCGACCACAAGATCTCCTCCAAAGGAATTGAAGTCGACAGAGCCAAGGTGGATGTGATCGATAAATTGTCACCACAAAATTCGGTCAAAGGGATCTAAAGCTTTCTCGGTCATGTATGTTTTTATAGAAGGTTTATTTATAATTTTTCTATAATTTCTAAACCTTTGTGTAACTTGCTTGCACATGATAAAGTTTTTGATTTTGATGAATCATGTGTCGCGACATTTAAAAACCTAAAGGAACAACTTGCCTCAGCACCCATTTTCATTCCACCGGATTGGTCCCTACCCTTTGAACTTATGTGTAACGCAAGTGGTTTTGCAGTAGGTGCTATTTTAGGCCAACGAAAAGGTAACATCTTCCATATAATATACTATGCTAGTAAAACCCTCAACAGTGCTCAATTGAATTACACCACAACAGAAAAGGAATTACTAGTAATAGTTTTTGCATTTGACAAGTTTCGTTCCTATTTGATTGGTACTAAGGTAATTGTCCATACTGACCACTCGACAATTA
This sequence comes from Hibiscus tridactylites, assembly GCA_958450335.1. Taxonomy (NCBI): domain Eukaryota; kingdom Viridiplantae; phylum Streptophyta; class Magnoliopsida; order Malvales; family Malvaceae; genus Hibiscus; species Hibiscus tridactylites. The sequence goes on from OY288283.1 coordinate 23,111,489, forward strand.
AGTATTTGATTGCTAAAAAAGATGTCAAACCATGTTTAATTCGTTGGATATTAATTTTACAAGAGTTTGACATTGAAATTAAGAACAAGAAAGGAACAAAGAATCAAGTTGCCTATCACTTGTCAAGGCTGAAAGGTGGAAATAAGGATGATGACACTTGGGAGATCCACGATGCATTCCCGAATGAGTAGTTGTTAGTTGCCTCGATAACACCATGGTATGTCGATCTAGTTAATTTCTTAGTTAGCGGTATTATGCCTTATAATCTTACTAATTAAGGAAAGAAACAGTTCTGATATGATGCTAAGCATTATTATTGGGACGAGCCGCTTTTGTTTAAACAATGTGTAGATCAGGTAATAAGGCGATGTGTTCCCAAAGAGGAACAACAAAATGTGTTCTGACAATGCCATTCTTCACCCTATGGAGGACATTTTGGAGGTACTCGAGCAACGGCTAAAGTTTTACAATCCAGATTATATTGGCCCACATTTTATAAAGATGCCCAAGAATTCTACAAGCAGTGTGATCGTTGCCAACAAATGGGCAATATTTCTAGACGACGTGAGATGCCACTGTAGAACATCCTCGAAGTGAAGTTGTTCAACATGTGGGGGATCGATTTCATGAGCCCTTTGTCATCCTCATTCGGCAATCTATACATCTTACTTGTCATCGACTATGTGTCTAAATGGGTTGAGACGGTTGTAGTTCCCAAAAATGATTCTAAAACCGTGTAGAGATTCTTGTAGAAAAATATATTTACACGGTTTGGAATGCCAAGGGCAATCATCAATGATGAAGGTAAGCACTTTAACAACAAACTCATTGCCAAGATGTTGCAATGCCTTAGCGTGACACACAAAGTTTCCACGACATATCACCCACGGACAAATGGGCAAGCTAAAATTTCCAATCGAGAATTAAAGGGTATCCTCGAAAAAGTGGTAAATCCCTCTAAGAATGATTGGTCATTGAGACTTGATGATGCACTTTGAGCATACCACACTGCATTCAAAACACCTTTAGGTATGTCTCCCTTTTGACTTGTCTATGTCAAATTTGCATTTTACCCTTAGAAATCGAGCACAAGGCATTTTGGGCTATCAAAACTGTAAACATGGATTGAGAGAGTGATGGACAAAAGCATTTACTGGACCTTAACGAGATAGAAGAATTTCGTGATTTAGCATACGACAATGCAAGAATCTACAAGGAGAAAATGAAACATTGGCATGACAAGAAGCTATTGCCTCGACAATTCTTACCCGAACAATTAGTACTCATCTTCAATTCTCGGCTGAAACTCTTCCCAAGAAAATTGAGATCGAGATGGTCTGGACCATTCGAGGTAGTAAAGCCATTCTTCTATTGTTCTGTGATAATTAAGTCCACCACTAACGGACATGAATTTAAGGTTAATGGATAAAGATTAAAGCACTATACCGACACTCATGTAGAGCGCAACAAAGAAGTTGCCACTTTAGGAGATTCATAATCATGCTCTCATTTCGTATTTTTATTTTTATTTTTTGTTTTGTTTTTAATTTTGAACTTAATTTTGGTTTTATTTTGTATTTTTAATTCTAGTTATTTTAGGACAATTTTAATTATTGTTGATTGTTTTCTTTTTAAGCTCTAGTAGTTTTCTTTGTTTTTTCACATCAAGACTCACAACTACCATGCCAAGAAAATCCCCTGCACCGACCAATGCCTAGGCAACTACGGATGCCCAGGAAAGTGAACATGCCTCGGCAAACATAGATCAAATTGAGGAAATGTTCTTCCATTAACACACCGATGCTATTCACGCGGTACCAGACACACGCATCCAACCACCATGATACAGACAAAGAATAAAGCAAACGACCCGAAAGAAACTCATCATACAAGGTGACAAACCTTTCCAACTAACTCATTTGCATTTTTTTTATTTTTAATTTTAGTACTCAGTTTGGGGGTGCGTGTTTCTAGTTAGCTTCATGTTTAGTTGCATTCATCTTTAGTAATCGCATATATGATGCATATGTTACTTGTCATATCTTTGATTGGATTTAATTGCTTAAGACTTTTTGAATATCCAATGATGAATTTTTGTCACTGCACTTAATTGAAAGAACCTTTAAATTTTAGGATTGCATGAAAAGAACTTACAATTTTACAATGATGCTGAAAGTTTTTTACACAGTTGTGGCTTGCTGATTGAAAGAAACTTAGTGAACTTAGGTTGCTTAAAATTTGGGTAAATTAAAATTGAAAATTAAAAATTAATTTCTTGCTAGAGGTGCCCGAAACCGGCTGTAGTAGTTAATGCACATTAAATCATCGCCAGAGGTGGCTGAAATTTGCTCTAGTCGACTAAATTAAAATAAGAAATTGTTGAATCGCTAGAGCTGCCCGAAATTTGCTCTAGTGAAAAAAATACCCCAGCAATTAAATTGTTAAAAACCTATTGTTCACATGAAATCTTGAAAATCGACTTGTACATAACTACGCACACACATTATCACGAGCATTATAGTTTGGTTCCGGGTAATTTTTGTGCTATCTGAAAAATTAAAAGGTGGCCATACTTTGCGCCACGATTCTGAGAATTGAATTCAAGTTTGAAGCATATCTTTGATGATTAAAGTTTTGGCAGGTAATTGTTAGTTTGCATTGCTTGAGAACAAGCAATAGTTTGAGTTTGAGGGTGTGTTAAGTGTTCAAAAGTACTATTTTTATTACCCTTTTACTCATATTGTTGTTAGACTTAAGCACATTTTAGTTGCATTATTATGCATTTATGCATATTTTCATAATTTCCTTCACTGTCATACTTGAGATCATAATTTAGTTATTTTGATGAAAAAAGATACAGTGGATGTGTGTTTTGTGTGCTTATGTGCAGGATTTAATTCCCGAGGCAATTGAGGACAAGAAGAATAAGGAGTTGCCGATTTTGATAGGAAAAATCCATCTAATTTAGGATAATTTCTAGAAGCAAGGATAAATCCTAGAAGAATTGGAGATCAAAATGAGATTAAATTCCAAGAGATTAAGAAGGAATAAAATAATAAAATAAAAATTTATTTCTTTTATTATATTTTATTATATTTGATTCGAACTTAACTTTCTCCTCAAGAAAGATTCTGACTTAGCCATCTCCTATTTAAAGAAAATCAAGCCGCCAACTCTAGGACATGTGTGATAGAGAGAGACGAGAGAAGGCTATTCGATATCATCTTCTTCCTTCTTGTTCGATTAGATTCATGCTAGGGATATTTTATTTTGTGTTTCTTTTGAACCCAGCCATGAACTAAATGTTTGCGCGTGTGATGTACTATAAATGATACACAAATATGGTGCAAGTATACACGTCGGACAAGTAATACAGTGATAAGTGAGTATCGTCTCCATAGAGATTGGAGGTGTTTCAAGGTAAGTTTAAGCACACAAGTTTCATAAAATGTAAATGGAGAATACTGTGGCAAATCAAGATGGAGTTATAAATGTTGTAGCAAATAAAGGTAAAAGATAGCGTGCTGAACTCAGTAGACAAACAGGTCCTCTTACGTGTGTGAAACTCACATGGGAATGACTAGCTTGGTTGCCTGGTTAACCTATGTTTTAGCTCTCTACTAGGGTTTACCTCTCTAACTTAGTCTATGCTCGGCGGGATTTGCTCAAGGTGCTCCTTAACTATCTCTAGAAAGGAAACTGAGAGTAGGAATTGCTACGGTAATACCTCTTAACGTAAACTCTATCACTCCCTCTACCCATAAAGATCTATCATTCTTAGCCGTTGAAACCAACATTTATCTCTAAGGTGGATTAGAGTTGTGCCTCTCAGCATCCAACAACCATAGCCACCTAAATCAGTTCATGGCTGGGCAAATATCATCCGAAGTATCTTCGTTCATCAACCCAATTTCCAGATATAAAATAAATGCTAAAGAAACATAAAGGGAAAAGGAGACTCCCAATCCGCGATGGACTTGCAGCGCCACGAACCGCCCTAAGCATGCCGCCTCTTTGAAGGTTAGCAAGGTCGGACTCTTAGAGCTTCTACAATGGATGACACCAAGTGGAGGAAGAAGAAAAGAAAAGAGTCGCCTTTGCTTTCCCTCCCTATTCTTTGTCACCTTTTCATGCTCTCCCTTAAATGAGGGTCTTGTATCCTTTATATAGTGGAGTCTCCTAGGGTTTTGTGCTCTAAGAATTCTCTGGCGTCCAAGGAATATTCCCTATACATGTGGAGCACAATCAGACAAAAGGGGGCTCGCGCATGTGGGCTATCAGCGTGTGCGCGTTACTTTGTCTTTTTCTGCGCCCAGAATTGTTGTCCAATTTGCTATAACATTTTCCTTCCTTTCCTTGCTTCATACCAGCTTCACCTGCATAACACCACACCAACAAATACCCTTCAAGAAGAATCCAGTCTCATGAAATAAAGTCAAACCACCAACAAATAAAGATACATGCAACTATATGCTCTAAATGCACCTACATGCAAAACCCAGATTCTGCTGATTTGTATTCTCATAATTGATATTCCCTTGATTTCCCCAAGATAGATTAGGATGCTGACGCCATCTAGCATTATAGGTGTTCGAGTAGGGATTGTTATTCTGATTGGAATTCCCTACATAGTTAGCAGATTCTTGGTTGTCCGGTCACTCGCTCAAATGGTGGTTTCCATTGCAACGAAGGCAAGTTAATGCCACTCTTACTTCCTTCACCTCACTAGTCTTTTGGAGATTCTTTAGCATGGTTGTGATAGCGGTTAATTGGACTGTTACTGAGGCATCCATATCCGTATCACGTGATACTTGACTTTTCCTCCCCATTCCAAGTCTTGATGAGGGAAATTGATAATCGTTGTTGGCTATTCTATCAAGGATGTCAAAGGCTTCCTCGAGTGACTTGTCTAGCAATGTCCCATTTGCTGAGGCATCTAGCATCATTCTGGTGGGAGCATTAACATCATTGTAGAGAATAACCACTTGTGTCTAATCATGAACATCGTGATTAGTGCACTTGCGCAATAATCACTTAAATATATCCCAACACTCATACATTGATTCGTCATCAGACTGACAAAATTAGGCAATATCATTCCTCAACTGAGTGTTCCTATTTGGTGGATTATACTGCAGCAAAAAGTTCTTGCACAAATATGTCCATGTTTCCAATGATCCAGCTGGCACACCACTCAACCATTCTCGTGCTCGATCACGCAAAGAATAAGGAAAGAGTTTGAGTTTCAACACATCTTCGTGCACCCCTTGTTGACAGAAAGAGTCACACACTTCTAAGAAAGCACGAATGTGTTGTCTAGCATCTTCATTAGGCGAGCCTCCAAACTGACCAATTGAGTTCAACATGTTGAACATGACAGGTTTAAGCTCAAAGGGGGATGCCTGAATATCGAGAGCAACAATTCCTAGATTAAGATCATCCAAGACAAGATTTAGGTGATCCCTAATAGCTCTGGGTCTTGCTGGAGTATTTTGACCTTGGTCTCCAATTACTGCAACAGAATCCCCTTGATGTTGAGCTCCGTTCATGATTCTAATTGCTTTTTGTATTCATCTCCACTAACGAAATAGATGTCCAATTTTGAGAATGTAAGGTAGTATAGGCTCTCGATGTCTCCTTCGGCGCATGCAATAGCATAATACCTAAAAAGACAAACAAAGACAAGTTAAGAAAATATATACAAAAACAAAATAAACTAATGCAAAGACTAAAACTAAAACAATCAATTGTTAATCCTCGGCAACGGCGCCAAAAAACTTGTTTGCGCGTGTGATGTGCTATAAATGATACGCAAATATGGTACAAGTATACACGTCAGACAAGTAATACAGTGATAAGTAAGTATCGTCTCCATAGGGATTGGAGGTGTTTCGAGGTAAGTGTAAGCACACAAGTGTCACAAAATGTAAATGGAGAATGTTGTGGTAAATAAATGTGGAGTTATAAATGATGTAGCAAATAAAGGTAAAAGATAGCATGATGAACTCAGTAGACAAATAGGTTCTCTTACGTGTGTGAAACTCACTTGGGAATGATTGGCTGGGTTGCCTAGTTAACCTATGTTTAGCTCTCTACTAGGGTTTACCTCTCTAACTTAATTTATGCTCGGCAAGATTTGCTCAAGGTGCTTCTAAACTATCTCTAGTAAGGAAACTAGGAGTAGGAAATGCTACAATAATACCTCTCAACGTAAACACTATCACTCCCCCTACCCATAAAGATCTATCCTTCTTAGTCGTTGAAACCCAACACTTATCTCTAAGGTGGATTAGAGTTGTGCCTCTCAGCATCCATCTCCATTGTCTATGCAGGTTAAAGAAAGCTCCCTCGATCACTAACCTCAACTCACACCTAAGGAAAGGTCAAGTCTCGAAGACTCTTACAACCTTAAGCATTTAACAACATAGACAAAGCATAGATACGAGCAAGAGATAAATAAACATTCATAAAAGAAACTAAAACATAGTTCATCCAAACATCCCTAGCCACCTAAATCAGTTCATGGCTGGGCAAATATCATCCGAAGTATCTTCGTTCATACAACCCATTTTCCAGACATAAAATAAATGCTAAAGCAACAGAAAGGGAAGAGGAGACTCACAATCCGCGATGGACTTGCAGCGCCACGAACCGCCCTAGGCTTGCCACCTCTCTCAAGGTCAGCAAGGTCAGACTCTTGAAGCTTACACGTTGGAAGACACCAAGTGGAGGAAGAAGAAAAGAAAAGAGTCGCCTTTGCTTTCTCTCCCTAACCTTTTTGTCACCTTTTCACGCTATCCCTTAAATGAGGGTCTTGTGTCCTTTATATAGTGGAGGCTCCTAGGATTTTGTGCCCTAATAATTCTCTAGTGTCTAGGGAATATTCCCTATACATGTGAGGCATAATCAGACAAAAAAGGGGCTCGCACATGTGGGCTATCAGCGTGTGAATGTTACTTTGTCTTTTTCTGCACTCAGAATTGCTGTCCAATTTGCTATAGCATTTTCCTTACTTGCTCTGCTTCATACCAGCTTCACTTGCACAACACCACACCAGCAAATACCCTTCAAGCAGCATCTAGTCTCAAGAAATAAAGTCAACCACCAACAAGTAAAGATACATGCAACTATATGCTCTAAATGCACCTACATGCTATGAGATGACCTCGAGAACAAACAAATACTTAAGCAAAAAGGTGTAAAATATAAGCATTTTGGCAAGTCATCACTAAACTTTATTTGACTTGGGTTATTGTGTTTTTATGGTTGTGAGAACGATTGGGTTTGTTTAGGTAGTTGAGTTTGCAATTTTAATTCAAGGTTTGATCATTCTTGGTTCTTAATTTTGTTTGCGAGTGAATTGGGAGAGGATCTCCTGAATTCATCCATTTATCTAATATCGGGAGAATTAGATTCAAGAAACGAATGAACATGGTCTTTATTCAATCAATCGATAGTGAAGACTAATTCGACTTAGGGATAAGTTACGAATTTCAACGACTAAAAGGAGCGCAAGATCGGTTGTTGTCCACCCTTGGTTCACGCAGGGATGTATTATCAAGGCATGCACAATTAACTAGTGTTTTGAATTAGGGATAAGGAGAAACCATTGACGAACGCTTCACCAAACCTTGAAGGTTGTCGCCTAGTTGCCTAGACAATCACTCCATCAATTGCCCATGCAATCCGATTATTGTTAGTTGCCAAGGCAATCGAGTTGCTCTTGCACTCAATTTACCAAGACGGTCCATTCAACTACCACTCAACGGCTCACGATAACCCGACATGCTCTCTCTTATTCGATTGCAGCTCTTTCTTATTTACTTGCTCTTTTATTTTACTCATTTAAATCAACTCCTAGTATCACTTGTGTTTTTATCTTTCCAGTGTGAGAAATTAGATTCTCGAAGTAGCATCAATCCCTGTAGAGACAATATGTTTCTATATTATTACTTGCGATGTGTACACTTGCACCAATTGTGAAACACTTATTACGCGCAATAATATGATGTAGCATAAATGATAACTTTAGGATGAAATTAGAGTGTTTAAAAGTGGAGACCAATTTAAATTGTGGGTCAGATTTTAGAATAAAATCGAAACATTCAAAAGTTTAAGATCATTTTTTTTAAAAAAATCTTTAAGTTTATATAAAATCGAAACTTTTAAAATTTTGAATGACTGATTTAAAACAAGAGTAGTTCATACATTTGACCTTTTTTATAGTCGTAGAACCCTGAGTTCGTAAACGAGATGGAAATTCCCCCACCCGCAAACAAAGAGCGTGGCAATCACTCCCGAACCAAGATCCCAAAACGGTCGGCGGTGTTCACGCGCCGGAATTACGTAGTTTGATTTTTCTTTTTTAACCGTGAGCGAAACCGAATAACACAAAAAAATAACTGAAGTTAGTTGCTTTTACTTTCACAAATTTAACCGCTCTCGTTAAATAGATCAGATAAGGTAAAAATCCATTTTTTTAAATCTTTTACCTCTCTATCAAGTATCAACTACCTCCTTCGTTATGTCTTGAAGTTCAGGTAAAAGAACAGAATGGTAAAAAGGATAAAAACAGAGCTCAACAGGCATCTGGGTCAACGGAGTTTGACCGTATAAACGAGCACTAAAGAGGGTTAAGAATGTAATTAAGCGTACCAAACAGGTGTTTTACTGTTTATAATAATATATTTTTATATCTGATTAGGTTCTGTCGTTGTTGTTGTTTTCGATCTCTCCTCCTTTTATATAAGGTTTCCAGTTTGCTTTTTTATACACGTCTCTCGAGCCGCTAAGTGGGGAAAGAGAAAAAGGAAGACGATGAATGCTCAGATTCTGATATCATTTTGGGTGTAGATTGATTTTCTTGAGACAAAAAATGAGAACAAGGAGAGGTATTTGTTACCCCAGAGCTGTTGAAAACAGGGGTTTCGCCGGAGATGATATGGGTTGCCGGAAACGGAGAAGAATCTCGCCGGTGATTGCCGGGAAGAGAGACTTTTTTGATGATTTGCCCGATGATCTTGTCATTTCTATTCTCTCCAAACTAAGCTCCACCGCCGGTTCCCCTTCCGATTTCGCCAACGTTTTTGTTATGTACGTAGACTCGTCACTGGAGTTCTTTGGGTTGCTTGTTTCTCGGGAAAGTTTGTTTTTTTTTTTCTTATTGATTTTTTCTATTTTCTTGAACAGATGCAAGAGATTTAATAGTTTAGCACTTCATCCTCTGATATTATCCAAAGCCTCTCCAAAAATCTTTGCAATTAAAGCCATAAACTGGTCGGAGTCAGCGCAGAGGTTCTTGAAGAACTGCGCCGATGCCCGAAATTTGGAAGCTTGTTATACACTCGGCATGGTAAGTTTCAATTCTTCTTTAAAAAAAATTTCCGATCAGTTTTAGATTCAAGGAGGAGAATATGAACATTCTCTAACGAGTTTAACTGTTATGTGATTGGAAACAGATTATGTTCTACTGTTTAGAGAATCGAGGGGGTGGAGCCTCTCTTATGGCTAAGGCGGCGATTAACGCCCACGCGCCGGCGCTTTACTCCTTAGCTGTGATTCAGTTCAACGGAAGCGGCGGCTCCAAGAACGACAAGGATCTTAGAGCCGGTGTGGCTTTGTGTGCTCGAGCAGCTTTTCTTGGCCACATCGACGCCCTCCGTGAGCTCGGTCACTGCCTTCAGGATGGATACGGCGTCCGTCAAAACGTTGTCGAAGGCCGTCGGTTTCTTGTCCAAGCCAACGCCCGAGAGCTAGCGGCGGTTTTATCATCAGCGGCGGCGGCTTCTAACAAATTTACGCGCTCTTGCCTCACGTGGAGCCCACACTCCATCCCGCACCCCAACCTTAACCACCGTCATCCGACTGTGCCGGGTTGCCCGTTGCTGAGCGATTTCGGATGCAATGTGCCGGCTCCGGAAGCGCATCCGGCTAGCAAGTTCTTAGCCGAATGGTTCGGCGCTCGGGGTGGGGTGCCCGACCCGGGTTTGAGACTATGCTCCCACGTCGGGTGCAGGAGACCGGAGACGAGAAAACACGAGTTCCGGAGGTGTTCCGTTTGCGGTGATGTGAATTACTGCTCACGCGCTTGCCAGGCGCTTGACTGGAAGCTCCGCCACAAAGCCGAGTGCGCGCCGGTAGAACGGTGGCTCGATGCAGAAGGCGACGGTGGCGAGGGAAACGAAGCGGCGGTAAATGGGAACGAGGACGTCATCGCAGAAAGCTGAAAAAACAATAACGGCTCATGGTAATTTATTATTTAGTTTTAACTTTTAAGGCCACGAGAAGTAAAACACGAGGCCAGTTTTGGTGGTAAATTCGAGGTTAAATATCAGCTTTTAAAATGACGATTGTTGCTGAAACGGCACAGTTTTAGTTCTATGTGGAATGTATAGAGGGGGCTTTTTGTCCATCTTTTGTTCACCTTCGGTAAATTAAAATTCATTATCCGGTCATTTTCTAGGCCTATATTGACATTAAAAATGGTTTTTATGTTAAAAAATATTGACATTAAAGATAATTTTATAATTTTGTATTATTCTCGACATATTTTATGTTGATTGATTAAGATAAGGGACGAACTTAGGATTTTAGGTTAAGGGGGCGAACCTATAAATTTTTAGGGGTAAACTTATAAAAGTTTAGGGGGCGAAAATAAATTTTTAATAGAAAATATATAAAAGAATTTAAAAAATTTTAAATCATATATAATTTTCAAAATTTTAAGGGGCGGTTATATCCACTAGCACCCCTTGGTCCATCTCTGATTAGGTTGAAGAATCAAACTTTTTTTATTTTAAATAAGTGATATTAGATCTGCTTTCGTGTTCTAGTGAAAAAAGGAGATTATATTTATTTTAATATATTTGTGTTTGAGTATCTATATTTGTAAGGTGTGTATGCAAGAAAATGTATAAGCATATACTATTATATAATCATATAAGTATATGCAAAAAACAATGTAAGTATGCATTGTTAAAGGATTAAAAAAATATTAACAGATACTATCATATAATCACACCAACATATTAAAATAATCATGTAATTATTCGAATGTATTGATTCTCGTTATAATTACAATCACATTTCTGAATAAAAAATTATATATGAATTTCTATATTTCATATATAAATGATAGGATTAATACACTGGTGGTGAAAATTGAAAATTTCCACAAGTGCCTTAGTTGTAGGGTATATGGAATTAGTTTGGGGTATAGAGTTTAGGGGTTTAGGCGTAAGAGTTTAGAATTTAGGGATAATTGTTTAAATTTAAGGTTTAGGGTTATAATTTAAGGTTTATAGGTTAGGGTTTAATTTTTAGGGTAATATGGTGAGGATTTAGGTTTTAAGCTATAAACCCTAAATTATAACCATAAACCTTAAATTGAAACAATTATCCCTAAATTTTAACCCCCTACACCTAAACTCCTAAACCTTATACCCTAAACTAATTTTATATACCCTAAAACTAAATCGCTAGTGAAAACTTTCAATTTTCACCGTTGTGTATAGAATATTTATCCTAAATGATATTGTAATTTTGGAATTTCACAAGTGAAATGAAATTGTGAATATATTAACATGTCAAGAATCAATAATCATTTGATGTTGCATTAGCTGATAGAGAGACCCAATTATTTGTTTGCACAAATCAAAATTGCTTTCGTTGAATTTTTCAGAAAAAAATAAATTTGGAAAATGGACAACAGGTTAGGGAATTCAGACCATATCTTTTGCTTGTACAGTTGCACCACAAAACAAGAATCTCTTAACCGCCATATCGTAATTTATTCTCCTTCGTTCCATTAATTCACAAAAAATATGTAATTATTGCAATTTTATAAACAATCTAAGCGACTGATCACCTAGTTATTATTTTTCCCATTGTATAAAAAAAAATTAGTTAATCTAAAGGATAAGACACTATATTTTTTAAACAGAGTTAAAGTTTAAATTTTTAATGTTGTGAATAAAACAATTAAGTTAAAAAATCATCTTATAATAAATTTATACAATATCCGATTTCAAATAGTCTGTGAATAGATTTAATATAGCCGGTTATTTTTTTGTTCAAATAATATATATAGCCGGTTATACTAAAGAACAAATACATTGTATTTAATAGATATAAAAATGAAGCCCAATTGATTTGGGTCGTCATGATCAACCAAATTGGACTGAACCATGCCCAACTTTCCTATAGTTTGTATATTTTATCATATTGAATGTTTAAATACACTCAATTCAAGTTTGAATAATGCCGCTGCTTGTTTCCATAATTTTATTTTCGCTTTTCTTTTTTTCTTTTATCTTTCTTATATTCTCAATGTTTTTGAGCTTATTTGTGGAGGTTCTTTTATGGTGGCCCATTGAGTGAGGGGATCTCTTGGTTGGCGGTTGAGAAGAGATTCTATTTTAGTTTCATTTTTTGTTTTTAGGCGACAAACACTCCGGCGTCATTGTTTCTTTAGCTTTATCATTCCCTTTGTGGTTTCTTTAGCTATATCTGATTACGATGCTTGTTCACCACTCTCACTGCATCTTTTTAAACACCTCGATGCTTCTGCGACATTACATATTCAACCGACTGGAAAGCTGAATTGTGGTTTAGTTGCCGAGTTCACCAGAACAAACTGCTTCTACTCACTTGAGGCGTAGATCAAAGCGTTGTGACATATGGATCCAACTTATGTTCCATTTATAAACTTGTGGGGCTTCTTTAACATCCCACTCAATAAAACTTACCAACATAATTCAACATTTACTATAAATAAACAATCAACACAACATTAAAACAAGAATACTTTAACCATTTCTCAATCCACACAATTCTATAACATATGATTTTCTAGGCTAACATCATTCAATCTGAATAAGAGTTACATTGTCACCTATGTTAAATCTTTTTCAGACCGTCCCAACACATGACTACACCTCACACTTATTTCTCTCCCTTTTTTCTATTTGGAACCCCACACTTTCCATTTCAAGTCTTTTTATCCTGAGTCGGAGTTAGGCTCGGGACTTAAACAAAGATAATGGTTATAACAGTGTATGATAGAGGAACAAAATCAGTCCCTATTCAAAACTATAAACCTTGCATTTGCTGTTCCATTTCATAATAAAGCTCACCTTTCAAAAGGGTCTCCTTTGTTCGAATTTAAAGTGGGATAAACAGCTGCAGATATTTTCTCCCGAAGATTGAATTTCTTTGCTATCAATGGCCTCACATCGTCGACACCAACCAAGCTCTCCAGAAACGGAAGTAGTAAAAGTAGTTCTTGATCTGAACGGTCGTCAAACCAGCTCTCGATTGGAATTCCATTGTCCACTTGGAACCCAAATGCCTAAGAAAGCCAACAAACACCTCAGTTAAATTTCAGAAACAATGTTTATCATGTCTTTGTATATCGCACAAAATCATAAAAAATTGACATTCATATTAAGACTAATAGGCATATCCAATGTACAAGCATGCGAAGGATGGAACTACACTCAGCTTCTAACTCTCCTCTAGAAAAAACAGTAACCATTTCCCAAAGTACAGACGGAGGTTCCATAAACCGGTTTCACGGATTTCATCAAATTTCGTGCAAGAAGTGTGATCGACCACACAAATATAATAACCAATAAGAATACATACTGATGTATGATGTATCTATATGTCTTCCATACTCAACCTATCAGAACCATAGTAAAAGATCATTTTCTTAAAGCTAATACCATGGTACATGCTGGGTGTTCATTACTGAAAAATAACTTCCTTTTTTGTGTTTTTTTTTTCCCGATGTTCAACAGGCTCACTAATACAAAGTCCATACAAGAGAAGAGGTCCAAAAGTACCTGCGGAGAGTTATCAATAATGATTACACGTGCCAGATCACGGCCAAGGATTGACAAATCCTTGAGGTAATTGCCATCCACAAAAACACACGATTCTCGGAAAACACGATGGCGAAATACTCTCCTCTTTGGATCAAGCACATTTAGAAGCTGCTCAGCATATATACTTTGACTTGCTGTAAATATAATTATCTCAAAATGACCGGAAACTCGTTCCATAAAATCCCTTAGGTGAGGACGACATTTAACATAAACAGTGTGTTCTTGGAGATTAAAATTTACAGGGAATGTGAAGTCTGCATCATCGCAAGGTTCTAGTGAAGAATGAACCAAAGTCTCTGCCAAAGCAACACAATAGAATCAATAACCGGGGTAATCCTTACCAATTATAAGCAGAAAAATCATTGCTAAAAAAATGATAAATATAGACAGACCTAAAAAAATATTAAATAATTATAATGACACTTCAAAAATAAGCTTAGATTTTCTAAGCAAAGAAACAGTTTTAAATTCAGATCTGCTTAAATATTAAGAAAAAAAAGGATCAAAGTCCAAGACTAGAGCCAGAATTCAGGTTTAAAATACTGCCAATACTGCAACTGTAGGCATAAAAATTCATCCAATTTAATTATCCAAAAGTATTCTCACCATCCAAGTCCAAGACTAGAGTCGTAGGTGGGCAACTTCGGGTCTGCTTGGGTAGCAGCACAGGCCGAAAAGCAGGAATAACAGATGACAACTCCGGCAAGTTCTTTATAAACAAATAAGGATCAAAGTCGTCGTATTCCTCATAGTATTCCTCCTCCACACAGACATCAGTTGACATGGAATCTTGGCCATGCTCATCAATACATTCCAATTTTGAGTTTTTCATGGCCATGTATATGGCTGAAACTTCAGATGAAAGGACAGCTCCAGAATCTGCGGTACAACTCACAGGATTCGTGTCTACAACAAGCATTTCCTCTCGAGAAGTAGACTTGAGAGTTTCTCCGTTATGAGCATCCATATCAACCTCTGACAAAGTCATATGGATACATCATGCATGCATTAAGATATCAATATCACATGAAAGAAAAACATGGACAGGTAATATAATTGACGCACAGAAACACATATATCACCTACCTGCACATGCAATCTCAGCTCCACAAATCTTAGATATGTGGAAGCCTGGGGAAAATATAGTACCTGTCATATGGTGATCAGTGCCCTGCAACACAATTAAAGAAGTAAGCAAAATCTTAGCAGCATAGAGCTAACTAAAATAAAATAGAGCTAAACAAATTACCATATGATCTACATGAACACCATTAGCCACATCAAATCCCAGACAAGCGTCAGAAGTATCATCATGCGGCAAGCCATATCTAGCATTTAAATTCGTAGCCTCAACAGGCACTTCATTTTTCTTTGGGAGTGTGCTGGCTGAAATTTGATAAATTTCACTAGTTAACTAACATAGCAAATCTGACAGTTAAGGACAGACTTTGTCATGGAAACCACATAAAATGAAACCTACTGAAAGTTTTCAATGGTGCCGAAATCAAGAACATTAAAAGTACAGCAATGTTTTCCTTTCAATCAAACAAATGATAAAATTTGCAACATACCAGGTTTCTGCTTCCTGACAGAAGATGTAATTAGCTCCGTTACTTTCTTTTCCGGACCTTGTACCTTCTCAGATACCTTCTTCTGAGGTCTTGAAGCCTTGGGACTGGCATGATCTCGAGAAGCAATTCTTCCAGAAATTCTCTTCTTTGTTTGCATTGAACCAGACGTTTTGTCCCAATCTTCAGGAAAGTATCAATACCCAGTGTTCTGGAATTAAATAATTTAAATTCCCAGGGTTATGATTCAAATTTAAAGCATTTAAATACAATAAAAACCTTAGAAATGAAATTGAACTCCTGTCATACAATGTTCTGACTATTCAATGTAGGCTGAAGCAATTAAAAACAACAGCCTTGTAAAATCTCTAGCTTAATCCTGATTAAGATTACCCAAAGCAGTAACGTTTTCTCATTTAGAATTGTTTCAGATCGAAACCAGATCATACCCGGAACTCTCCACCTAATTTAAGTGTACAAAATGAAGGCTCTCATTTCTAGGATCTTAACTTACCACACTACAGCCCCTTAAAGAAATCGAATTTACAACATTCAAACAAACTCCAACATGCTTAAAATGCACCCAAAAGAATAACAAATTACTAATGTGGAAACAATCAACAGTAAAAAAAAAACAGTTCATATTTGAATGAAGAAATCAGATCAAACCATTCTACATAAACAATCGAATTAAGACAAAAAATTTAAAACCCTAAGTAACACCAACTCCCCAAAATAGAACACACTAAAAAACTACAGATAATTGCAAACAAAACAACCCAATGAAGAAAGGCACCAAAATCAACTTAAAACCTATTGATTCTCAGACAAAAAATTTGAACCCTTGAGATGAATAAAGTTCATCAAAGCTAAGCTGTATTCAACAACTAAAGCAACGAACTTTAGCTACACGTAACATGAACTAAAATGAAAATAAAACTACATACCAGATAAGGTGAAATAACAAAAATGGGGAAAACTAGAGATGCAAAATTGAGTAAATTGAAACCCTAAGTTTTGGGGTTTTGGGTTTTCTGGGGGTCTATGCTTTCCCTCCAAAGACAGGGAAAGAGAGGGAAACGAAGAAGAGGATCGAAAATAATTTTTGCTTGAATAAAGAGGATGGATCATAAAATAAAAATGGGATATTTATTATCAAAATCCCTGTTCTACCAGAAAATGGCCTACTCGCGAATGATGTTGGTTTGACGGTACTCGCTACACGTGTCCGAATTTGATTACGTGGCGGTTATGAAATGGCGAGTGATATTTTAGGGAGAGTAGGAATTGAGCTTCTCTGTGCCGTTTTTGAGCGCGATTAATCTTAAAACGGCGTCGTTTCGTTCTCTAATTCGGAGTGGATAGTGATTTTTTTATAAAAAGTCTTTCTTTTTACTTTTATTTAACGTCTCGAGGCACTTACATTTGTATCTTAATTAAAATTGTTTAAATTTGAATCACTATATTATTATAAATACTTATAGTTAAATTTAAAAAAATTAAATAATTCAATCAAAATTTATAAATTCAACTAAAAAAAGTTTCAAATTAAATTTAAACTATAAAATAAGACTAACTAATTCGATAACTTAATTTTTTTATTCACTTATTGAACACTAACCCTATACTTACGTATCAAAGAGCACTCCGGAACCCAAGTTCCGACGCTTACTCCGGTAACTTGTCTTTTTTCTCATTGAAAAAAAAAAAGAGAGAGAAAGCATTTGGTTAAAATACAAAATTTGTAAAAGTAGAAGGGCCGTGTAGAGAAATAATCTGAAATCAATGATTTAATTATTGCAGTGCCTCGTTGGTCGAATCTTTTTGAAAATTTTTGAATTGGAGTGAGGATCGCTGCCTGCACGGAAACCAACACATCGATGACGTGTAGCTCTATCTATACACCACATAGCGGCCCTGAACGAACTTTATGTTTGATATTGGGCCAGGCTCGGATCCAGGACTTGGCAGATTCGGTACTAAATCTGCCCCGTTACAACTTTGCCCATTATGTCTTTGTTTTATATATTAAAATTTATGTTTAATATTATCAAAACTTATTTTTAATTGTATTTAATAAATAAAATTATAATTAAATCATAAAAATTATATTTAAAAAAAAACAATGAAATGAAACCGAAATTTTTTCGAGTCACATTTTTTTAACTATCGATATCCGATTTATTAATCGACTAATTTAAATCACAACACTATAGAGGTTGATTATAAGAAAGACCATATTAATTCAATTTACTTCATTCATAACTTTCCAACTTAAACTTTTGACCTTGGTTAAAAGACCCAGCATCTAGTCCCATTAAATCTATTAATTTTTCTTTAATTACAAACTACAATTGTTTCTATAATTCTTCATAATCAATAGGAAAAAAGAGTTATATTTGTAAAAAAATATTGCACAACCTTTTTTTAAAATCTAAAATTTAAATTACTAAACTTAAAGTCTTGCATTCTAAACCATACAACATAAACTTCAAACTCTAAACATTGAATGCAATAAAATTGTGCAAACGTTAATTTACACAGTTTATGTATCAAAGTTCAATAAAAAAAGTTTGTGTATCAAAGTTTTTTCCTTAATTAAAATCAAACTAAATTAGACTTACCATCTACACCCAGTCCTGACTCAACAAATTTGATTTTTTATATTTTTGATTCAGTTTATATTTTTAATTCAGTAATGAATTTGCTTGAAAATTAGTTTTTTCGTAATAAATTAATCTTTCTTTTTCATCTGAATCCATTTTGTTAAAGCTTCATTTTGAGCTAAATAGCGTCGATTGGCTCTATTTCGCCATTGTCCTGGTGCTAATCTAAGTCATCTACTCTAAAATAAATCGTATTGATAACGACTCCTTAACCAGGTTTTTCATTCATTCATTCATTCAAAAATGTTAAATTTTTCTATTTTAATTTATAATGGTGTTTTAATCTGGAATGAGATACTCCATGTTCTTCAAAATAATCTTTTATTTCATTTTTAAGAAAAAGAGATGTTTCATTGTATTGAAAAATTTATAAAAACTAATAATTTGGGTTTCTGACAATTTATAAAATGTATATGCTTGTGTGAAGGAGGATAAGTCACAAAAAGCTTTTTTATTTTTATTTCTAATAAAAACATTAGAAAATGGAGAAAGTGAATTTTCTATAGTTGAAATAAAATGAGTTGTATTTTTTAGTTGTTTTATTAATTCTTTCTTGATTTGCTTCTTTATTGTGAATGAATTTCTCAATTATTTTTTTATCCCGCATGAGGAGTACGTTCGCAAGAATGAAATTCAAATAAATTGATGGGGGCTCGCATAAGTGGTGGAGCATGTGGTTTAATTCGGTGCAAAGCAAAGAACCTTACTAGGGATTGACATGCTGCAAATCCTCTTGAAAGAGAGGGGTGCCTTCGATAACGCGAACACAAGTGGTGCATGGCTGTCGTCAGCTCGTGTCGTAAGATGTTGGGTTAAGTCCCGCAACGAGCGCAACCCTCGTGTTTAGTTGGTTTTTTTTTACCTTTTTATTTATAATTTTTAAAAATATTAAATTTATTATAAATTTATCTTCTCACTTTTTAAATTTTACGTTTTCCTCTAACTCTATATCCCGACTCTATTTATGTGTACGTGAAACTATTTTGTTATGATTTTATTTTATTTGTATCTGTATCGTGAATGTATAGCGATACAATGGGAAATTATACAATATTGATTACATATGAATGCAAATGATGTTATATAGATATAATGGAAAATGCTGCAAAAATTTCTCAGAGTTGGGAATTGCGTTAAGAGAGTAGACAAGGAGTCGCGAGTGGCAAAAGCTGGAAGTATTGTACATCAGAATGTAAATTTGCGCATTGCCAAACTGATCAGTGTCACTGTGTTTGTTGATCATAATTCATAGGAACCCATGCAATTTTGAATAATTGATAGATTAGAACAGGCAAATTTGACTCGATTTAGACTTGAGGCTCGAACATGGTTAAACTTGATCTGAACTCAAAGTAAATGAACAAAATTTTAGTTTAATCGAATATCAACCAGAACCGAATGTAACCGAAATTAAAAATAACTCGAACTGAAAATTATCAGAACCGAAAGTAACTCGAATTTAATTTGCTCAAATATGTATATTTATTCTCCTTTTATATTATATTACTAATTAAAAATCACCTTTAGTATATATATATATATATATATATATATATATATAATCACTTTTAGTAATAGCTTAATGGTGTAATATCATCTTTTATCATTTAAAAATATCATTTTCATATATTAACTCAAACTGTAAACCGAATGAGCTAATATTTACTTGAACCAAAAATCGACCGATCCGATATTAACTCAACCCGAAAATCAACCAATCTAATTTTGACCCGCCCCGAAAATTTAACCGGTCCGATATTGGTCTAGTAAAAAATCAATTGATCTGATATTGACCGACCCGATACTCGACTCGGCTCGAAATAACATAAACTCGAATTAAATCTGAATCAGAACTGATCTAACCCAAATCGAACATATTTAAAAAAAAACTCGAACTGAATTCAACCCAACCCAAAATAACTTATCTCAAACCTAATTTGAACGACTCGATTGCTATCTCTACAATAAAATTTTTTTCCAAGAACTGGTTGTTAAAAGCCTGGACCATACGGTGGTTGTCAAGCTTCTTGGCCATCGGATTGGCTATAACACCCTTCGTTCTCGACTCTATGATCTTTGGAAACCATCTCAGGCTTTCCGGCTTATGAATTTCTAGTCTTTTTTCAAATTTATATCGATTATCTCAATGCTATTGTGGGGGTCCATGGGTAATCTTTGGTCACTATCTTATCATTGAACCTTGGACAGTCGAGTTCTCTACTTTGCAACCGCACCCCAAACTGGTCATTGCTTGGATCCGTCTACCAGGGTTGTCGGTGTTGCTTTATAAGCCTTCTATTATCACTGAAATTGGCCGCATCATTGACCCTATGATAAAACTTGATTATGAGACGGAGTGTAGGCATCGCGGCCATTTTGCTTGAATGGCTATTAATCTGGATCTCCGTAAGCCTCTCGTGTCTAAGCTACTCATCAATGGTCGACTCCAACTAATTGAATATGAATCGTTGTCCACTGTTTGCTTTTAATGTGGGAAGTACGACCATGTCCAAGATATTAGCCTTACCATCGCAAACCCTTTGGGTGATGTCTAACCAGCACAAGATATTCCCCAGGTCCAACCCCAGACCTTGTTCCTTTTAGCCTATGGATCAACGTCGTTCTAATCACAAGGACCCTAGTAGTAGCTTAGGGAATTCGGATGTTATTGTAACTGGGTCTCGCTTTAATCCCATTTTGAGGAAGATTCTAATGTGCTCGATGTCGCACCCGATGACCTCCTGCAAATCCTCATGTGTCCTCCAGTTACGCATGTAGTCTCCAACACAACCCGCGACAAGGGGAAAGCTACCTCTGAACCATGTGCCACTAAGGCTAGGAGATTTGTTGCTATTCGCAAGCTGCTCATAGTTCAACATCCGGTTACTTATTCTTCTTCGAAGCCGACAGGCCAACATAAACGCAAGTTTATCCCTGTGACCTCCAATCGAGCCGCTGCCTCAAGTCTCCTAATTTCGAAGGTTGATAAGACCAAACTCATTGTTGTGGTCAATGAAAATGACATCATAATGTTTCCCTAGTTTATGCTAGCCCCACTACCACTCGACGCAAGGCTCTTTGGCCACCTTAAGCGACTTGGCTCCTCCATTCACCGTCCTTGGATCCTTATGGGGGACTTCAATGTTACTCTTGATTCTTCTAAGCGACAAGGTGGTGTTGGCTCTACCAAGCCTTGTCGGGCTTTCCAAGACTTTATGTTTGACTTTGGCCTCCGTGACCTAGGCTTTCAAGGGCTTAGTTTCACTTGGTCGCGGGGGACAACTTTTGCGCGTCTTGATTGGATTATTTGCAATGAGAATTGGGATGAATGCTTCCCCGAAACTTTTGTTACTCATCTCTTCCGTATGTAGTCGGACCACAGGCCCCTTTTGCTCAGAGTAAGGAACGTCCATGGTTTGAGTGCACCCTGTTTGTTTCACTACTTCACCGGCTGGCAACACCATATTGACTTCGAAAGAATGGTTGCTGATAATTGACACTCTTTTGACTTCCTATCTAGCATGATTTCCAGGTTTACAACCGCGACTGATGTATAGAACTCAACTGTGTTTGGGTATATTGGTGCTAAAAAGCGCTCTTTAATAGCGCAACTCCGGGGTACCCAGAAAGCACTTGAGCATCGTCAATCTAGCTTTCTTAACCGCCTTGAGTGTGATCAGAAGGAACTATTGTGGCAGCAAAAACCACAGTCGGAATGGATTGCTCATGGAGAACGCTACATGAATTACTTTCATTGCAAGGCCAAGCAGCGTTAGGCCCATAATTGAATCTATTACCTTCAATTGACGGGTGGTAACTGGTGTGAAGATGAGGTTGCTCGTTTTCTCCTTTCCCTCTATGCATTGCCTGAGGGTGAGGGCATGTCGTTTCCTATATCAGGATGCTTTCCTACTGTCTCGCCATCGCTCATGAGCTCCCTCAGCGTTGTTCCATCCCCAATTGAAATCAATAAAGCTTTGCATGAAATGGCGCCTCTTAAGGCACCAGGCCCAATGGCCTCCACACTGAATTTTATATAAAACAATGGTACATACCGTTCAGAATGTTTTCCAGGGTGGTGATCTTGAGCCAATATTGAACCATACATGATACATCGTTTGTTCTCACACCAAAGGTTGACGTTTCGCAAACTTTTGCATATTTCCGACCAATTAGCCTATGTTCGGTTGTCTATAAGCTTTTGACAAAAATTATTGTACGGTGCATGAAACCTTGTGAGAATGGTGGCATGGTGGCCGAAGATGGTGATTAATGATGAAGGGACAGTGAAGGGGAAGAGAGCGGTGATTGTGGATTTTTTAGGAAAATACAGAGAAAGGAATATAAGTCTGATATATTGAAAATGGATTACTTTTCTTTGGGTTACATAAATGTTGAGTATTTATAGCCCAAACAAACAATTACCCAATAGACTAACAAATTCAACAAATTAATAACAAACTCATAACAGCTAATTAACTAATTATCTTCAACATTCACCTTGCTTTTCCAATCTTCTTGATCTTCTTCTTCAAAAACTAATAAGATGTGAAAATCAGCAAACATAAAGCATGTTTTGGTTCTGTAGGCTGAATTTCAAAGAATGGTTCTCAACAGATTGTAAATGCTGAAATTGGTTGCCACCCGAATAAAAGGAATTCTTTGATGGTGTTACTTGTTCAGTAGCTCATATATCTTCAAATATGTGGATGCACCTATCCATAGAAAACCATCTTTGAATAACTTGTGCAAGTTTGTACTGGGATATGAAGTTCGAAAGCCAGGTGCTGCTCATAATTGTCTAGATGATGCATGTGCTGAACTGGAAAGTGCGAAGCTACTACTCCACAGAATATCAGTCTTTGTTTGTCGAGAAGAAATTTCCAGAGTCATTCTTGGAGCTGTTTCAATTGAACCAAAGCCATCTAAAAAACCTTCGAGGTCAGCATTACTCTGCATTTGCTGTCTTTAATAGTCCTCCAGAAGCAAACCGAGCATATGAAAATATGGAAGGCGGTGAAGAAAAGGATTCATCTGGACTGCCTCAGAAACTAATTAGCTTTCAGTTTGGTAATGGAAAAACTGCTAGCCTATACATCCGAAAAATGGCACAGGACCATTCTCATCGTGAAGCTTCGTCAAATAAAAGAATTCTTTCCTTACGCACCATTCTTTCATTCGGAATTCCTTCAAACACAAATTCATAGTTCTTACTTAGTGGTTTACCGAGAATCGAAAGTGTTATTCTTCCTTTCGTTCTTATTTACTCACTGTTCTGTCATATGAATTTGTTTTATCCAAAATTCCTTCAGAAATCTTTCTTTCTTCATCTTCACTGTCTTCATTCCTCACTTATTCAATCCGTCTTTTTGTTGGGAGCAAGGCGGTTAAGCTATGAACCCCCGGATGCAATCTGAAGCCCTCTTCCCAGCAAGAAAACACCTTATTTTGTCTAGTTAATGGAATGCAAGGCTGTTAAACGCTATACATTCCGCAGAAATTTTCTGTCCTGCAGACTTGGTTGCTAACCAAAAGTTTCAGGTACCATTGTGAACGAAACAAAGTACAATGAAGATGCTATCAACCCAAACTTATAACGTGACCAGCAATCAATAACAACAACCAACTTATCTTAGAGTCAAAAGAATGAGCAGCTTTCAGTACGAAAGGGCGAAATACCATATTGCACTATACCCAAAAAAACAGAGTTTCCACTAACAGATTGTAACACCAACGAAACTTCAACAGCAATGAATCAGGATGCAAAAACCAGAAGCTATTCCTCATGAAGATCATCAAATCAAATCAATACGGATGGATGCTAAAACTCTTACTGGATGTCGAGCATTCAAATAACCAGTTCAACATTGCAACTTCAGATAAGCAACAAACAAATCTAACATTTGACTGGTTATTCCAAAACTTCTCCTCAAAAAAATGACAAATAGTCAATAAACAATACTAATCCAACTAACTAGCAGAAAACAATGTAGAGTGATTCCAGACAAAATTTATACATCATTGCTAATCCCAAATCAAACACCACTTCCAGAAATGAACCACCATAAACCAAGCTACTCACTCAACCATGGCATAACAACAATCTACATATCAGACTTTCATCTATAGTATCCACATCCCAGCAACTTGTAATCAATTCTGATGGTCAATCACACGCTTCAAATGATGAATAGAAGGATTACTAGAAATGAACAGAGATATGAAGCTTCTAGATCGGGAAACTGAACAGATGACTCTCCAGTGGCGATGAAAAAAGAAAACAAGAAACTACAGCCAAATTGCAAGAGAACAGAAAAGGAATTTCAATCGACGGAAGAAGCAGAGAAAGAAATCACCGCGCTATTGACTGTTGACGAACGATATGGAAACGTCGTTATCAACGGCTGAAACGGTAGACTGAAGTTTGCGGTGAAGAAAAAGAAACCGATGACGTTGAATGGCAGACGAAGGCTTTCCATCCAAGAACGGCATGAAGTTATCAGCGGCAGAAGAAAAATAAACGGCGTCAGGACCGCCGGCGACTGATACCATGTGATAACGGACTCATGACGGTTGCCGGAGTAGATGTTGAATGATGAAGAGAAAAGGAGATGACGGTGGTTGGAGATTTTAGTTAAACGGAAAAATGAAGTCAATGAATTAAGTCTGATATGTTTCTCATAATAAAAAGGTGGGTTTATATAACCCAAAATTATAACAAACTACAAACAAATTTAACAAACTAATGGGCTGAAACAGCTGGCCCAACTGACTCCAAAATACTAAGAAACTAATTATTTTATTTTCTAACATCCTTCAGAAATCTTTCTTTCTTCATCTTCACTGTCTTCATTCCTCACTTATTCGATCCGTCTTTTTGTTGGGAGTAAGGCGGTTAAGCTACGAACCTCCGGATGCAATCTGAAGCCCTCTTCCGAGCAAGAAAACACCCTATTTTGTCTGGTTAATGGAATGCAAGGCTGTTAAACGCTATACATTCCCCAGAAATTTTCTGTCCTGCAGACTTGGTTGCTAACCAAAAGTTTCAGGTACCATTGTGAACGAAACAAAGTACAATGAAGATGCTTCATTGCTAATCCCAAATCAGACACCACTTCTAGAAATGAACCACCATAAACCAAGCTACTCACTCAACCATGGCACAACAACAATCTACATATCAGACTTTCATCTATAGTATCCACATCCCAGCAACTTGTAATCAATTCTGATGGTCAATCGCACGCTTCAAATGATGAATAGAAGGATTACTAGAAATGAACAAAGATATGAAGCTTCTAGATTGGGAAACTGAACAGAGAAAGGCGGTATGGTCAATCACACTCTGACACCATGTGAGAATGGCGGCATGGTGGCCGAAGATGGTGATTAACGATGAAGGGACAGTGAAGGGGAAGAGAGCGGTGGTTGTGGATTTTTTAGGAAAATACAGAGAAAGGAATATAAGTCTGATATATTGAAAATGGATTACTTTTCTTTGGGTTACATAAATGTTGGGTATTTATAGCCCAAACAAACAATTACCCAATAGACTAACAAATTTAACAAATTAATAACAAACTCATAACAGCTAATTAACTAATTATCTTCAACAAACCTATCATGCCTCTCTTGATCAAACCAACCCAGAAGGGTTTTATAACTGGTCGTTCAATATTCGAAAATGTTATTCTGAATCAGAAAATCATCCATTCAATGTGGGAAAAAACCAAACATGGATGAATGACCGTAAAGATTGACTTCAAAAAGCCTTTGACAAGATTCGAAAATGTTTGAGAAAATAAACGATGAATACAAAGAAAGGAAAATGAGAGAATAGCCAAACAGGCTGAAATTAGAGAAATCTGATATTTTATTGAAATGGATCTGATCCAAACAAACTTACAAAATCAGATTTATAGCCCACACTGACCAGGCCTTGTAACAGACTGGGCCCAAGTGGCAAACTGATTCTTAAAACCAATTCTTAACAAAATAACAAACTTAATACTCTAACATTTCTCTGGTTTTCCTTTCTTGTTCATTCTTCATAGCATTTTCAAGAGAGACAACACCAAGACGGTGACACATAGAGCTAAATACAGCAGGTGGAAGTGGCTTAGTAAAAATATCAGCAATTTGCTCTGAACTGGGCTCATAATTGACTATGAGTTGACTATTCATTACTCACTCTCGAACAAAATGCAAATCAATCTCAACATGCTTTATTTTTGCATGATGTGTGGGATTAGCAGCTATGGAAACAATGGAGGTGTTATCACACCACACAACAGGTTTGTTATCCACAGACATACCAAGCTCACCTAATAGCTGCTATATCCACACAAGTTCAGAGACTGTGTTGGCTAAACTTCTGTACTCAGCTTCACAGGTGGATCTAGAGACCACACTCTGTTTCTTAGAGCACCATGCAATGGGATTACCTCCAAGAAAAATGCAATAGCCAGTAGTGTACCTTCGATCTTCAAAAGATGTGGCCCAATCTGCATCACTGTAACACACCAATGAATAGTCATTTTCCAGGAGCAAAGTACAATCCACAATTCAGTGTACCCTTCAGGTATCTCGAGATTCTTTTCACAGCTTTCCAATGAATCTCACTGGGATTGTTCATGAACTGACTGACTTTATTAATAGCAAAAGATATATCTGGGCGAGTAACACAGACATACTACAAACCACCCACTATGCTCCTATAAAAGTGAATATCAGGAAAGGGAGGTCACATGTCTGTTGTAAGTGTTGAAGAAACAATCATAGGAGTATTAAGAGCGGAAGTATTACTCAAATCAGTTTTCAGTAATAAATCAAGTATATACTTGCGTTGATTGAGAAACAAGCCACTCTAACATTGCTGAATTTCCATCCCAAGAAAAAAATTCAGATCACCAAGGTTCTTCAAGGAAAAGGTAGAATGAAGCTGTTGAACAACACAATCAATTTCTTTTGAATCACTGCATGTGACCACAATATCATCCACATATACCATAAGAATAATAGTAGACTGATATGATTTTCTAAGAAACATGGATGAATCAGCCTTGGACTCCTTAAACTTCAACTGAGTCACAAGAAATGCCTTAAGAGTGTCAAACCAGGCCATTGGAGTTTGTCGAAGCCCATATAAAGCTTTCTTAAGATGACACACAAGCTCCTGACCATTCTCATCAACCTCCTCAAACCCAGGGGGCTGCTTCATATAAATGTCTTCTGTCAAGACTCCATTTAAGAATGCATTGTTAATGTCTGCTTGACGAATAGACCAATGTTTCATAACAGTAGTAGCCAAGACAGTACGGATGGTGGTAGACTTTACAACAGAACTAAAAGTCTCCTTGAAATCGCATCCAACCACTTGAGAATACCCCTTAGCATCTAACCTAGCTTTAAACCTTTCAACAGTTCCATCAGGTTTTCTTTTAATTTTAAACAACCACTTACAGCCAATGGGTTGTCTAGAAGCTGGTAAGGATGTTAACTCCCAAGTCTTGTTCTTAACTAAGGCATCAAACTCCAGCTGAACAGCTGCTCTCCAGTCATCATGCTGTAGAGCCTCATAAACAGAACTAGGTTCTTGAGTTGCAAGAGTATTGGACTCCACAAGAAACATCTTAGGCTTAAAAATACCAGCCTTCCCTCTAGTGACCATAGGATGTGCATTCTGAATGACAGAGATAGAACTATTGGATGAATAATGTGGCACAGTGGGTGCCACAATTTGTGGAGATGATGGTAAGGATGAAGTGGAAGATGAAGAAAGTGAAGATGGAAATGGAAGGGATGAGGATGGTGGTTGTGACACAGTGAGTGTCACATTTAGTGTTTGTGACACAATGGGTGTCACAATTTGTGGAGAGGATGGTAGAAATGTAGAAGTGGAATGTGAATGAAATGAGGATGATGAGGAATGAAGTGGTGATGATGAGTGTGACACAGTAGGTGTCATATCTAGTGTTTGTGACACAGTGGGTGCCACAATTTGTGAAGATGATGGTAATAATGGAGAAGTGGAGGATGTATGAAGTGATGATGGTGATGACTGAGGTGATGATGGTGTATGTGACACAGTGTGTGTCTCATTTGATGTTGGAAGGGGTGATGAAGGTTGTGACACAGTGGGTGTCACATTTGTTTTTTGAAGTGGGGATGAAGGTTGGGACACAGTAGATGTCTCATTTAATGTTGGAAGGGGTGATGAAGGCTGTGACACAATGGGTGTCAAATTTGTTGTTTGAAGTGTGGATAAAGGTTGTGACACAGTGGGTGTCACATTTGTTGTTTGAAGTGGGGATGAAGGTTGGGACACAGTGGGTGCCACAATTTGTGAAGATGATGGTAATAATGGAGATGTGGAGGATGTATGAAGTGATGATGGTGATGACTGAGGTGATGATAGTGTATGTGACACAGTGGGTGTCTCATTTGATGTTGGAAGGGGTGATGAAGGTTGTGACACAGTGGGTGTCACATTTTTTGTTTGAAGTGGGGATGAAGGTTGTGACACAGTGGGTGTCACATTTGTTGTTTGAAGTGGGGATGAAAGTTGGGACACAATAGATGTCTCATTTAATGTTGGAAGGGGTGATGAAGGTTGTGACACAGTGGGTGTCACATTTGTAGTTTGAAGTGGAGATGAATGTTGTGACACGGTAGATCCAAATGTAACCCCCTTAACCCGGGCTAGACGGTTGACCCGAATTAAGAAGTTTACACGGGGAAAACCAAAGTCAACCTGAAAGTCAACCTTGATTAACGACCTTTTTTTTTTCTTTTTTTAACTTATCTAGATGCATATTAACCCTAATCATTCACTCGAGGAAATCATACTCGAAAACCACAGCAATCGGACAACGATCAGGGACTCAATTGCACAACATATGAATTTAGGGACCAAAATGTAAATTTTAGGAATTTAGAGGACTTAATCAGTTTTAAGGTTACCAATATGAAATTAATCATATTTCATGCTTCTCTGCCAAATTTCAACTCAAACGGACATCACAAACTCAACCAATTGCAAATACAAACATTGGGACCAAAACGCAAGGATTTTAAAACATAAAACCGTCAATTTCAGTGCCCAATGGTCGAGTGTTCCGAAACGGGGATGATCCGTTCTGAAACGCGAGACCGTTCCGAAACAAGTTTCGGAACAGGGCTTGGCAGTGGCAAAACCGTTCCGGAACGGCTCTACCCGTTTCGAAACGCCAAGGCCATTTCAGGCCCTCTGTTCCGAAACGGTAGCACCCGTTCCGATACAGGCTGCCCAGAATTGCAGAATTTTGCTGGTTTAATTCACAATTGACCCATCAAACACATTCCAAATGCAACCAAATCATACCAGCAAGTCATTCCACACTCAATGAACATATTAGCATCAACCAATTTCAATCATAGCCCCGATTTAAGAAAAACCCAATTCTATAGGCATGCATCCTATATAGCAAACCATGAAACCATCAATTCACCAAAACCAAACACCAATGGCCATTTACAAGTTCCAGCATCACCATAAGCACAAAACCAACTTAGGGAGTCCAAAACATCTCCCAAAACAACAACATAAGTTCCCATTGCCAAATGCCAAAAGCTAATAGTGTTAGGAAAACATTCACCATTCATGAGCTTAGTCTTTCTCTTGGATCTTTGACCTCCTTGCTGCCCTTAGAGAACTTCAATGCTCTGCATTATTGGTTTAGGAAAAAGAGAGAGCGTAAGCACATAGCTTAGTGAAGAATGCTCATTTAAAACATCACAATAATGCATTTGCAAAACACCTTTTCAAAACCTTAGTTCAAAACAACATTTAATCATGCATATATGCATATAAACCAAGCACTTCATGCTTCAAATCATCAACATGTTATATTGGCTTACAAGTGATAATCATAACCATTTCACAACTTAAAAACACAATCGTCAATCAACAATCGGATACGCGGAATACAAGCGTTGTCCCATACGCTTCATACACACTACCAATATCAAGGTGGAGCATGGTACAATCACAACCCCTCAACACCACTCATTGGTAGTTGTATAACATCACTAACGAGATCATGGGACATACAACACAAGATCCACACATGGACTTTTAACCACCATTGTGATCTTACAATACACAAGGTTCACACATGGACTTTTAACCACCATTGTGACCTTAACAATACACAAGGTTCACACATGGACTTTTAACCACCATTGTGACCTTAACAATACACAAGGTTCACACATGGACTTTTAACCACCATTGTGACCTTAACACAAGATCCACCCATGGACTTTTAACCACCATGGTGATCTTAACAATCTCGTTAGTGTACTTGGATGGAGCTTACGGTACAATCACAACCTCTCAACATCCAAGGCGACTTTATTCACGGTGCACCCATTCCTATAGCCGGCTAACTATATCCGATTCAAGTACTTTTAAAACAATACATCACTTGCCAATATACATCATTTAACATCATTAAATCACTGTTTTAAAGCATTTAACAAAGCCATTAAATCCACATGCATCACTATGCATTGAAATCACATTTATCAAAATAAAACCAAGGATCTCTTACCTTGAGCATCCTTCAACACATGGCTTATAAAACCAGCAAATAAACATGCTAAAACATGCTTTCAAAAACAGAATTTAAACATGCAAACAAATCACTTTGCATTCAACCAAATTATGGCTTCATCAACAAGAGAGTTTTTCCGAAAACTTACTCTTGAGCTTAGCTAAGTTGTTTAGACTTTAACTAAGCTCCCAAACCTTCAAAACAATGGTTTCAAAGCTGAAAACCAAACTTCACTCACCGATTCCGTTTCGCAAGCTTGCCGAAACACCAATCAAGCTTCCGGATCAACACCACAAGGATCCAAAGATGTCTCCCCTGTTTTAAACACATCAAAGCAGAGGATTAATGCATCATCATGCATTAATATCTTCAACCAAAACACCTAAACTCGCTGCTCACATCAACATCCACATTTCGGCCACCAAACACAACCGAAATCATATCCAAACACCTCCACAACACTACCCAGCCAAGATCCATCAACTCCAAACATAATTACACATCAAATAACATCCAAAAAGGATCTAATCACGTCCTTATACCTCCAGCTATAGCAGATCATCAAGATCACCCCAAAAACCATCACTAACTCAAGCAAAACTTAGGAAAATCAACCTATTCGGGAATGCATTGATTAAACCTCAATTTCACACCAATAATACATCCAATTTACATCAAAAATACACCTCAAAACAGTGCCCAAACATTTCATACGAATTTCATCAAAATTAAACCAAATCTTGCATTTTAAAGCCAAGATCAAGAACAAATCATTAAAACCTTTAATAAAAACTTAAATCAAGGATTAAGAACTTGGGAATTTCAGTAAAGAACTGAGTATTTAGAGGAGAATGACGTTCATACCTCTAAATGTGAGTTTCTCCTTGTTTGGAACCAAGAATCTTGAAAATTCAATAAGCAAATGCTAAGGTTTTGATGTAGAAATGATTAGAGACCAATTGAAGATTGAAATCTCATTTTTAGATGTCAAAATCAGAGAGGAAAAGGCTGGAGAAAAGTGTTTCGGTTGAGAGAAAAGTTGAGAGAAAAGAAATGGGAAATTTTGAGAAAAGTTAGTTATGATCACAAAATATCTATTTCCCTCCTTTTTTCCCTTAATTAAAACCATTAATTAAATCTTTAATTATTAAGAAAAATATGGAGAAACTCTTCTTGGGTAAATTAGCTCCTTAAAGATTCAAAGTTTCAATCCTTTTAAAACAGTCACCAACTTTTCAAAAATTACATTTTAGTCACTAACTCGAAAATCACACTTCGAAACCTCATTTTGAAAAATTGATTTCACCACTCTCTTATATATAATAAAATAGGATTTTAGGATATTTTTCCATATTTTTAATGCATCCCGAACTAGGATTTCCTAAAAATCACCTTTTTATATTCGAACCGCAATCCCGACCGATCCGGTCCAAACCCAAAACTTCTAAGCCCAAAATTGGGGTGTTACAACTCTCCCCCTCTTAAGAAATTTTGTCCTCGAAATTTACCTGAAGGAAAGAGGTACGGAAACTGCTTCAACATGTCATCCTTTCGTTCCCACGTGGCTTCTTCAACACCACGATGCTTCCACAACACCTTTACCAACTCAATGGTCTTGCCTCGAAGAACTTTACTATCCGAATCCAGAATCTTCACCGGTTCCTCATCATAGGTCAAATCCGGATTCAATTCCACTTCCTCCACAGGCATCACATGCGAAGGATCCGATCTATACTTTCGAAGCATAGAAACATGAAACACATCATGAATCTTTTCCAACTCCTGCGGTAACCTCAACTTGTACGCAACAGGACCCACACGCTCAATCACCTCATATGGTCCAATGTACCTAGGGCTCAACTTACCCTTTCGGCCAAACCTCATCACCTTTTTCCAAGGCGAAACCTTCAAAAACACACGGTCACCCACCGCATACTCAATCTCCTTACGCTTCAAATCCGCATAAGACTTTTGCCGATTAGAAGCTGCCTTCAAACACTCACAAATGAGCTTCACCTTCTCGGTGGTTCCCTTCAACAAAGCTGGCATCGAAACCAACTTTTGACCCGTTTCAGCCCAACACAGAGGAGTCCTACACTTCCTCTCGTACAAAGCTTCATAAGGTGCCATTTGAATACTTGCCTGATAACTATTATTATAAGCAAACTCTACCAAAGGCAAATGTTTCTCCCAAGAGCCCTGGAACTCAATCACGCAGCACCTCAACATATCCTCCAAAACCTGGATAACACGCTCGGATTGTCCATCCGATTGTGGAAGATAAGAAGTACTGAAATTCAACCGTGTACCCAAAGCCTGATGCAAACACTGCCAGAAACGCAATGTAAACCTCGGATCCCTATCCGACACAATAGACTTTGGCACACCATGCAGCCGCACAATCTCAGCAATGTACAGCTCCGCAAGCTTATCCAAAGTGTACGTAATATGCACAGGCAAGAAATGCGCACACTTCGTCAGGCGATCCACAATCACCCACACCGAATTCTTCTTCGATGGCGACAAAGGCAAACCAGATACAAAATCCATGGTAATCCTTTCCCACTTCCACTCAGGAATTCTCAACGGTTGCAACAACCCTGAAGGAAACTGATGCTCAGCCTTAACTCACTGACACACCATGCACTTGCTTACAAACTCAACAACATCTTTCTTCAAACCCACCCAATAGTACTCATCACGAAGATCACGATACATCTTAGTACTACCAGGGTGCATAGCAAAAGGACTACTATGACCTTCAGTCAGAATAGCACGCCTCAACTCAGCATCATTGGGCACTACTATCCGACTCCCAAAGCATAACACTCCATCATCATTAAAGCAGAAATCCGAAGGCCTACCCTCTGCAATATCCTGAACATGTGGCACTAAGGAATCATCCAACAACTGCTTTTCTTTAATCAACTGAACCAAGGATGGCTTCACTTGCAACTCAGCCACAAGACCACCATCACGCGAAATACTCAAACTGGCAAACATAGCCCTCAACTCAACATCTACCTTCCTACTCAAGGCATCCGCTACAACATTAGCTTTACCCGGATGGTACTCAAGCTCATTTCCAATTTAAACCAAATCATTTCATTAGCTTTGATTTGGCAATGGGTCCCTCTAACATGCTTCACCACAGCATACACCACAATTGTAACATACTTACAATTCACACAACATGCTTTCACTCAACAAGCATACAAAACAATCATACACATATCACCCACTTAACCGTTCCCAAGTATTCGAGAACTCAGCTCTGATACCACCAAATGTAACCCCCTTAACTCGAGGAAATCATACTCGAAAACCACAGCAATCGGACAATGATCAGGGACTCAATTGCACAACATATGAATTTAGGGACCAAAATGTAAATTTTAGGAATTTAGAGGACTTAATCAGTTTTAAGGTTACCAATATGAAACTAATTATATTTCATACTTCTCTGCCAAATTTCAACTCAAACGGACATCACAAACTCAACCAATTGCAAATACAAACATTGGGACCAAAACGCAAGGATTTTAAAACATAAAACCGTCAATTTCAGTGCCCAATGGTCGAGTGTTCCGAAACGGGGATGATCCGTTCTGAAACGCGAGACCGTTCCGAAACAAGTTTCGGAACAGGGCTTGGCAGTGGCAAAACCGTTCCGGAACGGCTCTACCCGTTTCGAAACGCCAAGGCCATTTCAGGCCCTCTGTTCCGAAACGGTAGCACCCGTTCCGATACAGGCTGCCCAGAATTGCAGAATTTTGCTGGTTTAATTCACAATTGACCCATCAAACACATTCCAAATGCAACCAAATCATACCAGCAAGTCATTCCACACTCAATGAACATATTAGCATCAACCAATTTCAATCATAGCCCCGATTTAAGAAAAACCCAATTCTATAGGCATGCATCCTATATAGCAAACCATGAAACCATCAATTCACCAAAACCAAACATAATAAGGGGCAGTCTGCCGAAACGGACTATCCTCGTTTGTTACGGATCTAGGAGTGTTGTAGGCACGTTCCTGCAATAAAAACAACAAGGAAACAACAAAAATTATACGACATATTTATTTTAAATAGGGACTTAAAGATGAACAAAATAAAAATAAAAATAATATAGAGTAATATGATAATTTTGGCGTTTTGGAAAGAACTTCAACGATGGTGAAGAAGGCTTAAAAAACGACCGATGCTGGAAACGCTAAACTCGAAAGAACCTGTACAATCTACTGAGCAAACCCGAATCGAATCTGTTTAACGTCGAAAGGACTTGGACCCGCTAAATAGCAATTTAGGAACCCGAAGTATCAAAGACAAACAAACAAGTTTGAGTGTCGAATAGTTCTAAAAAGAACTGAAAAGAGAAAATTCTCTCAAATATAATTTTTATTCAAAAAGTTGGTAACCTTTACAAAGTGTGTTTCACCCAAATATATAATACAAGGGAAAATGCCGGTTATACCAACTTGTGGCTATAATTAAAAGAGATTTGAATTTAAATTCAAATAAAATAAAAAAAAACAAAAAAAAAACTATATTTTAACGTCCATGGCAGATTGCATTTCTGCCATGTATTTCAATTTGAAAGTGGCGCCCCTTTTGTAGTTTAGCACATGTTAAATGTGCAATGTTTGAAATTCAAACTTGGCAACCATTTGATCCTATCCACTCTTCACCATTTGCAGGGCTGGTTCGGCTACACCCTTGCTGCCTTTAGGCCGAGCATGCATGGTTCATGCGAAAAGAATAGGGCTGTCACGCACGGTACATGCACACACATGCACTTAGGCTGCTATAAAACAAATATATAATAATAATAATAAGTTACCTTATAATAATCTCAAAACAAAACCAATATAAAAATATTATAAATCATATCAAACTAAACCAACATACTTAACAAATTATATACATACTCAAACACACCTAATAATTATTATCATATAAATATGTCACATATCAACATGCAACACATTAAAAGGCTTACTATCTAAGGCACAGACATTATCAAATGATTTAGAAATATTAGCACAAGTAAGGAAAAGAGCTTCCCTGAAACGTTGCGCCCTAGATCGTGTAATTGGTCCTAAAGGTAAGACCTCCGGATCAACAACATGTGCTAGTGAAGATGTGCTCATATCATCCCCCCTTCTTGAAAAGAATTTGTCCTCAAATCTGTACAATCACCATAAGGGGTTAAGTCAGAAACATTAAATGTGGCACTTACATTGTATTCTCCGGGTAGATCTAACTTGTAGGCATTGTCTTTCACTTTCTCCAACACCTTAAAAGGACCATCTCCTCGCGGTAACAGCTTGGACCGCCTTTGGGCCGGAAATCTTTCCTTTCGGAAATGAACCCAAACCCAATCACCAACATCGAAGGTGACTCGCTTCCTTCCTTTGTTTGCTTGCTTTTCATACTGCTGAGTCCTTCGTTCTAGGTTCTCTTTCACCTGTTGATGCAACTTTTTTACGTATTCTGCTTTTGCTTGACCGTCCCTGTTCCTGTGGCAAAGGCAACATATCTAGAGGCGTAATAGGATTAAAACCATAAACAACCTCAAAAGGTGACATCTTAGTAGCAGAATGTACAACATGATTATAAGCAAACTCAACATGTGGCAAACAATCTTCCCAAGTCCTAATATTCTTTTTAATGATGGAACGAAGTAAAGTAGATAAAACCCTGTTAACAACCTCAGTTTGTCCATCAGTCTGGGGATGGCAAGTAGTAGAAAACATGAGTTTCGTACCTAATTTGCTCCAAAGAGTCCTCCAGAAGTGACTCAAAAACTTCACATCCCTGTCAGAAACAATCGACCTAGGAATACCATGTAAACGTACAACATCCCTAAAGAATAAGTTAGCCACATTAACAGCATCATCAGTCTTATGACAAGCAATAAAATGTGCCATTTTCGAGAACCTATCAACTACAACAAATATACTATCTCTACCTGTCCTAGTTCGAGGCAATCCCAAAACAAAATCCATTGATATATCAGTCCAAGGGGAATTAGGAATAGGTAAAGGTAAGTACATACCATGTGGTGAAACCTTCGATTTCGCTTTTCTACAAGTCACACAACGTTCACAATACCTTTCAACATCTCTGCGCATCTTTGGCCAAAACAGATGCTCTTTCAGTGTATGTAACGTTTTAGTGACACCAAAATGACCCATCAATCCACCTTCGTGCGCCTTACGGATCAGAATATCACGCATCGAGCCCTGTTGAATGCAAATCTTATTTTCCTTGAAAAGATAGCCATCATGCCTGTAAAACTTTCCATCTGCACCTTTCGAACAAGCATTAAACTTATCTCTAAAATCAAGATCATCAGGGTATAACTCACGAATATATGCAAAACCAATCAGATGTGAATCAAGATAACTCAAAAGTGCATACCTACGTGACAATGCATCAACAACGACATTTTCTTTCCCTTTTTTGTAATGAATGACATAAGGAAAAGATTCTAAGAATTCAACCCACTTAGCATGTCGTTTATTCAATTTATGTTGACCTGTGATGTAACGTAAAGCCTCGTGGTCGGTGTGGATCACAAACTCCTTAGGCAACAAATAATGCTGCCATGTCTCCAATGCCCGAATCAGTGCATACATCTCTTTATCATAAACCGGATAGTTCAATATAGCACCACTCAATTTCTCGCTAAAGTAAGCAATGGGCCTCTTTTCCTGCATCAAAACAGCACCTATACCAATTCCAGAAGCATCACATTCAATTTCAAACGTTTTATCAAAATCAGGTAATGCTAACACAGGTGCTCTAGTCAAACAATCTTTAATTTTCAAAAAGGCATCTTCTTATTCTTTACCCCATGAGAAGACTGAATTCTTCTTTATAATCCCGGTTAAGGGGGCGGTAATAGAACTGAAGTTAGGAACAAACCGTCGATAAAAACTCGCTAAACCATGAAACGATCTAACATGAGTAATCGATGTCGGTCGTGGCCATTCCTGAATTGCCTTTATCTTCTCAGGATCAACTTCAACTCCCTGAGAACTAACAATGTAACCAAGAAATGTGAGTTTGTCAGTACAAAATACACACTTCTCCATGTTACCAAACAATCTTTCTTCTCGCAAAACCTGCAGAACAACTTGCAAATGTCCTACGTGATCTTGTAAAGACTTGCTATAGATCAAGATATCATCAAAATATACAACACAAAATTTACCAATGAAAGATCGCAGAACATGATTCATCAAACGCATAAAAGTACTAGGTGCATTAGTTAAACCAAAAGGCATTACTAACCATTCGTACAAACCTAGCTTTGTTTTGAAGGCTGTTTTCCACTCATCGCCTTCTCGCATGCGAATCTGATGATAGCCGCTCCTTAAGTCAATTTTGGAGAAGATGACGGCTCCGCAAAGCTCGTCCAACATGTCATCAAGTCTTGGAATGGGATGACGATACTTAATTGTGATCTGGTTCACAGCTCGACAATCTACGCACATCCTCCAAGAACCATCTTTCTTCGGCACTAACAGCACCGGAACAGCACACGAACTCAAGCTCTCTCGAATGTAACCCTTGTCCATCAACTCAGTAATTTGCCTTTGAAGCTCTTTCGTCTCTTCACGGTTGGTTCGATAAGCTGGCCGGTTCGGAATAGTAGCACCTGGAATAAAATCAATCTGGTGCTCAATGCCACGAAGAGGTGGCAATCCCTTCGGTGTTTCAGTTGGAAACACGTCCTCAAATTCCTGCAAAAGTGTCAAAATCAGTGAAGGTAGATCAGTAGGAAAATATGTCAATAAACAATAATCTTTAAACATCAAAATAAGAACAGATTGTTGAGAGGAAAGACATTTCCTGATTTCGCTACTGCTCGCATACACAGACATCTTCTTCTTCTCTTTTGCAGTCTCTTTACTCTTTTTCAAGCTTGCCTGATCTTCAAACACTTGACTCGGTGTCAAAGGAGCCAATGTGATCTTCTTACTTGCATGCATAAAAGAGTAACGATTTGTATAACCATCATGCATTGGGCGTCCCAATAGTAGGTGAGTAGCATCCATGGAAACAACATCACAAAGGACCTCGTCCTTGTAGTTTCCGATCGAAAATGGTACAATAGCCTATCTAGTCACTTTAAGCTCGCCACCATCATTCAACCATTGTAACTTATATGGATGAGGATGCTTTGTCGTTTTCAGACCTAACCTGTCAACCATCACTGAACTGGCAACATTAGTACAACTACCGCTATCAATAATCACAACACATACCTTGTCTTGCACCTTGCATCGTGTGTGAAAGATATTCTCACGTTGTAGATCATCCGGTACCTGTTGCACATTCAGAGTTCTTTTAATAACCAAAAGTTCCATTACCTTACCAGATTCAGGAACCTCTAGGTTGGTCTCGTCTTCCTCTTCAGTAGGGACATCATGCACTTCCTCCTCGGAATCTGACTCAATCTCACAATCATCTCGCATCAACATAACCCTCCGGTTAGGACATTGACTAGCAACATGTCCTCTCCCAAGGCACTTGAAACACTGGATATCTCGTGCTCGCTCTTGCGCCACCACTTGATGCTTACCACGCCCATTATCAGCAACGGGGGCCTTTGGTTTGCTGGTTTCGCCTTGCTCACGAATCCGAAGTGGTTGTTGTGGTGCTTGCTTCCTGGAATTGTTAGGAGTATATAATGGATTTGAAAAAGATTTAAAAGAAGGGTTACCTCGATTTGAAGACTTCCTGCGTTGTTGTCGTTCAATCTTTATTGCCATCTGCACTATGTCATCAACCTCGACATAATGCTGTAACTCAACAACATTGGCAATCTCGGTGTTCAACCCTGCTAGAAAACGTGCCATGGTAGCTTCTCGATCTTCCTCGATATTCGCACGCATCATAGCCATTTCCATATCCTTGAAATAATCTTCAACACTCCTACTTCCCTGTTTCAAGTTTTGCAATTTTTGAAACAAATCACGATGATAGTGAATAGGAACAAACCTTTTACGCATTAGTCGCTTCATCTTGATCCATGTTGCAACTGGGTCATCACCAGTACGTCTACGGCTAAGCAATAACTGGTCCCACCATATCAAGGCATAATCAAAAAACTCTGTTGCTGCTAATCGAACCTTCTTCTGTTCCGAGTAATTATAACACTCGAAAATGTGCTCCACTTTGCTTTCCCAAGCCAAGTATGCATCAGGATCTGAACGTCCCTGAAAAGAAGGAATAGCAACCTTAATGTTATTCAAATTATCGTCTACCTGTTGCACACGTCCTTGTCTAGGAGTATGCTGCCTCGGTGACCGTTCGACTTCATTTTCGTTCAATACATCATTAACAGAGTTGGATCCTCCATCAAACCTATCCATCCTCGACTGTAATGGCTCTAAGGCGGTAGCCACTACTCGTTGCATCATTCTCTCTAAGGCTTGCATTTGAGGAATCAGTGGATCCTGTTCAACCGTGTGATCATCGGAACCTGCCATAATCAACAACAAAAAAAAACAAACAAAAGAAAACAATATTATAGGTTAGTAAAAAAAAACAAAAAGGACCTCACAGCACACACAATCAAAGTCTCGCAGATGTCACTCCAAGGAACAGTGCACTCAAAAATTAACACTCAGCGCTCGTGTTTCACTCGGGAGAATACTTGAATGGCTCTTTTTGTCTCCCCTTCTGTTCTCACAACGCTCAATGCCTTTTTCCCTTACACTTTCTCGTAATAAGCTCTTTAAAGAACTAATTCAACGTCTCGAAACTTGTTACAACGGTGTTGGCTACAAGGAAACAACGGTTAAGGAAAAAAAAGGTGACACAAAAAGAAAGGAAATAAGACTAAAAATTAAAGAAAAGATGAAAAGGCTAGTGACACGAAAAAAAAGGAACCAAAAGATGAAAAATGAAGAGTTTAGAGAACCTTACTGCGAAGACGTGCTTAGAACCTTCCTATTACCGAACAAACAAGCATAGTTCACTTCGGTTGATTTCCGAGCACATCAAAGTTACATAACAAACTCGTAAAAATTTCATCATTTACAATAGGAACACAACAATAATAATACATACATATATAAACACTTTCGAATCTATTTTTTTTTGAATCTGTTTTTTTTTGTTCGAATCTGTTTTTTTTCTTCGAATCTGTTTTTTTATATTCGAATGCTGAATTTTTTTTTGTTTAATTCGAATGTTTTTTTTCTTTTTTTTGACTCGAATTTGCAGAAACTTACAACGAATCCAACAACCTAGGCTTTGATTACCACATAATAAGGGGCAGTCTGCCGAAACGGACTATCCTCGTTTGTTACGGATCTAGGAGTGTTGTAGGCACGTTCCTGCAATAAAAACAAGGAAACAACAAAAATTATACGACATATTTATTTTAAATAGGGACTTAAAGATGAACAAAATAAAAATAAAAATAATATAGAGTAATATGATAATTTTGGCGTTTTGGAAAGAACTTCAACGATGGTGAAGAAGGCTTCAAAAACGACCGATGTTGGAAACGCTAAACTCGAAAGAACCTGTACAATCTACTGAGCAAACCCGAATCGAATCTGTTTAACGTCGAAAGGACTTGGACCCGCTAAATAGCAATTTAGGAACCCGAAGTATCAAAGACAAACAAACAAGTTTGAGTGTCGAATAGTTCTAAAAAGAACCGAAAAGAGAAAATTCTCTCAAATATAATTTTTATTCAAAAAGTTGGTAACCTTTACAAAGTGTGTTTCACCCAAATATATAATACAAGGGAAAATGCCGGTTATACCAACTTGTGGCTATAATTAAAAGAGATTTGAATTTAAATTCAAATAAAATAAAAAAAACAAAAAAACTATATTTTAACGTCCATGGCAGATTGCATTTCTGCCATGTATTTCAATTTGAAAGTGGCGCCCCTTTTGTAGTTTAGCACATGTTAAATGTGCAATGTTTGAAATTCAAACTTGGCAACCATTTGATCCTATCCACTCTTCACCATTTGCAGGGCTGGTTCGGCTACACCCTTGCTGCCTTTAGGCCGAGCATGCATGGTTCATGCGAAAAGAATAGGGCTGTCACGCACGGTACATGCACACACATGCACTTAGGCTGCTATAAAACAAATATATAATAATAATAAGTTACCTTATAATAATCTCAAAACCAAACCAATATAAAATATTATAAATCATATCAAACTAAACCAACATACTTAACAAATTATATACATACTCAAACACACCTAATAATTATTATCATATAAATATGTCACATATCAACATGCAACACATTAAAAGGCTTACTATCTAAGGCACAGACATTATCAAATGATTTAGAAATATTAGCACAAGTAAGGAAAAGAGCTTCCCTGAAACGTTGCGCCCTAGATCGTGTAATTGGTCATAAAGGTAAGACCTCCGGATCAACAACATGTGCTAGTGAAGATGTGCTCACATCAAAACACCAATGGCCATTTACATGTTCCAGCATCACCATAAGCACAAAACCAACTTAGGGAGTCCAAAACATCTCCCAAAACAACAACATAAGTTCCCATTGCCAAATGCCAAAAGCTAATAGTGTTAGGAAAACATTCACCATACATGAGCTTAGTCTTTCTCTTGGATCTTTGACCTCCTTGCTGCCCTTAGAGAACTTCAATGCTTTGCATTATTGGTTTAGGAAAAAGAGAGAGCGTAAGCACATAGCTTAGTGAAGAATGCTCATTTAAAACATCACAATAATGCATTTGCAAAACACCTTTTCAAAACCTTAGTTCAAAACAACATTTAATCATGCATATATGCATATAAACCAAGCACTTCATGCTTCAAATCATCAACATGTTATATTGGCTTACAAGTGATAATCATAACCATTTCACAACTTAAAAACACAATCGTCAATCAACAATCGGATACGCGGAATACAAGCGTTGTCCCATACGCTTCATACACACTACTAATATCAAGGTGGAGCATGGTACAATCACAACCCCTCAACACCACTCATTGGTAGTTGTATAACATCACTAACGAGATCATGGGACATACAACACAAGATCCACACATGGACTTTTAACCACCATTGTGATCTTACAATACACAAGGTTCACACATGGACTTTTAACCACCATTGTGACCTTAACAATACACAAGGTTCACACATGGACTTTTAACCACCATTGTGACCTTAACAATACACAAGGTTCACACATGGACTTTTAACCACCATTGTGACCTTAACACAAGATCCACCCATGGACTTTTAACCACCATGGTGATCTTAACAATCTCGTTAGTGTACTTGGATGGAGCTTACGGTACAATCACAACCTCTCAACATCCAAGGCGACTTTATTCACGGTGCACCCATTCCTATAGCCGGCTAACTATATCTGATTCAAGTACTTTTAAAACAATACATCACTTGCCAATATACATCATTTAACATCATTAAATCACTGTTTTAAAGCATTTAACAAAGCCATTAAATCCACATGCATCACTATGCATTGAAATCACATTTATCAAAATAAAACCAAGGATCTCTTACCTTGAGC
Organism: Hibiscus tridactylites; assembly: GCA_958450335.1. Taxonomy (NCBI): domain Eukaryota; kingdom Viridiplantae; phylum Streptophyta; class Magnoliopsida; order Malvales; family Malvaceae; genus Hibiscus; species Hibiscus tridactylites. The sequence goes on from OY288283.1 coordinate 23,154,781, forward strand.
ATCCTTCAACACATGGCTTATAAAACCAGCAAATAAACATGCTAAAATATGCTTTCAAAAACAGAATTTAAACATGCAAACAAATCACTTTGCATTCAACCAAATTATGGCTTCATCAACAAGAGAGTTTTTCCGAAAACTTACTCTTGAGCTTAGCTAAGTTGTTTAGACTTTAACTAAGCTCCCAAACCTTCAAAACAATGGTTTCAAAGCTGAAAACCAAACTTCACTCACCGATTCCGTTTCGCAAGCTTGCCGAAACACCAATCAAGCTTCCGGATCAACACCACAAGGATCCGAAGATGTCTCCCCTGTTTTAAACACATCAAAGCAGAGGATTAATGCATCATCATGCATTAATATCTTCAACCAAAACACCTAAACTCGCTGCTCACATCAACATCCACATTTCGGCCACCAAACACAACCGAAATCACATCCAAACACCTCCACAACACTACCCAGCCAAGATCCATCAACTCCAAACATAATTACACATCAAATAACATCCAAAAAGGATCTAATCACGTCCTTATACCTCCAGCTATAGCAGATCATCAAGATCACCCCAAAAACCATCACTAACTCAAGCAAAACTTAGGAGAATCAACCTATTCGGGAATGCTTTGATTAAACCTCAATTTCACACCAATAATACATCCAATTTACATCAAAAAGACACCTCAAAACAGTTCCCAAACATTTCATACGAATTTCATCAAAATTAAACCAAATCTTGCATTTTAAAGCCAAGATCAAGAACAAATCATTAAAACCTTTAATAAAACTTAAATCAAGGATTAAGAACTTGAGAATTTCAGTAAAGAACTGAGTATTTAGAGGAGAATGACGTTCATACCTCTAAATGTGAGTTTCTCCTTGTTTGGAACCAAGAATCTTGAAAATTCAATAAGCAAATGCTAAGGTTTTGATGTAGAAATGATTAGAGACCAATTGAAGATTGAAATCTCATTTTTAGATGTCAAAATCAGAGAGAAAAAGGCTGGAGAAAAGTGTTTGGGTTGAGAGAAAAGTTGAGAGAAAAGAAATGGGAAATTTTGAGAAAAGTTAGTTATGATCAAAAAATATCTATTTCCCTCCCTTTTTCCCTTAATTAAAACCATTAATTAAATCTTTAATTATTAAGAAAAATCTGGAGAAACTCTTCTTGGGTAAATTAGCTCCTTAAAGATTCAAAGTTTCAATCCTTTTAAAACAGTCACCAACTTTTCAAAAATTACATTTTAGTCACTAACTCGAAAATCACACTTTGAAACCTCATTTTGAAAAATTGATTTCACCACTCTCTTATATATAATAAAAGAGAATTTTAGGATATTTTTCCATATTTTTAATGCATCCCGAACTAGGATTTCCTAAAAATCACCTTTTTATATTCGAACCGCAATCCCGACCGATCCGGTCCAAACCCAAAACTTCTAAGCCCAAAATTGGGGTGTTACAGTAGATGTCACATTTGGGACCATAACAGGTGTAGGATGATCAGGAAAAGCCTGGTAGGATAGATCAACAGGAGCATGTTAATGTTTCTGATTAATCCCTAACTGTAAACTGGGCACAACAATATTACTGATAGAAGTAGACTTAGATTTAGAACACTTAGTGCAAACAAAAGAAGAGTTTCTAACAGTAGCACTATGAACATAAGGAAATTCTGACTCATCAAACCTTACATGTCTTGAAATAAAAACTCTACCAGAATAATCCATGCATTTGTACCCTTTATGAGAGGGAGAGTATCCTAAGAAAACACAGTTAGAAGACCTAAACTGAAACTTATGTTTATTATAAGAACCTAGAAAAGGATAACACAAGCAACCAAAGGTTCTCAGGAAACTGTAGTCAGGAGGTTGGTTAAACAATTTCTGCTAAGGTGACAAACCAGACAAAGCCTTAGAAGGAAGCCTATTAATAAGAAACACAACACTACTAAAGGCATCATTCCAAAAATACAAAGGCATGGCAGCTTGAGCTAACATAGGTAATCCTACTTCAACTATATGTCTATGTTTTCTTTCAACAATTCCATTTTGTTCAGAGGTGTGAGCACAAGAGAGTCTATGAACTATACCTTTTTGATTTAAATACATGTCCAAAGTTGTAAACTCCCCACTCCCATCAGTTTGTAGAGCCTTAAGATGACACCCAAACTGCCTTTCAGCTTGAGTAAGAAACTGATTAAAGACAATTGACACATCATATTTCAATTTTAAAAAATATACCCAAGTATAACGAGAATATGCATCAGTGAATGCAACATAATATCTAAAACCATTGGAAAATAAGGGAGCTGGTCCCCAAACATCAGCAAAAACAAGGTCAAGAGAAGGACTTGTTCTTTTCAACGGAAATATTACATTGTTTTAAAACAACAATCAAAGTAGCAAAGGCAGGATGCCCTAATCTATTATGCCAAACATCAAGAGAAACAGAGCTAATAGCAGCAACATTATAAAGAACAGAAGCATTACAATCATTATTAGGAGAGAGCACACTAGCAGTAGCATCCCTAACATTATTACTAAAGCATGTCTTACTAACAGACTTATTAGAAGAAACATCTAATTTGTAAAGACCATCATGTTCAATTCCAGTCAGCAGCACCTCCTTAGTGTCCAGATCCCTCACTTGACAGAAGCCAGGATAAAATTCAAGAAGAACCTTGTTGTCCTGTGTAAACTTAGAAACAGAAAGGAGATTTTTAGTGATTCCAGGAGCAAAAAGTAGATTTCTCAAATGAAGACATCTATTAGAATTGCAAAAAACAGATTGACACATAACTTTAATAGGTAAATATTGACCATTACCTACACGGATATTACATGTACCAGGATAAGTGTCTCCAATGTTGAGATTGTTGGTGAGATGATTGGTAGCTCCATAATCTGGATACCAGGCATTGTCTCCAACAGTCTCAGGTGTAGCTATCATGGCTTGAGGTTGTGTAGAAGGAACAGATGTGTTGAGAGATACCACAAAAGCAGATGAAGCAAAAGGGTGATGTCCAGGTTGAGGATGACCATGAGAGACAGCAAGATAGGGCAGATGATAAGTAGAGGCAGCAGGTGATATGAAAACATGAGACTGAGGTAGAGGAGACTGAGAAAAAGAAGAATGAGGAACAGAGGGAGGTGTAACAATGGAGGAGTGACTCATAACTTGGTGTCGAACTTGAGGAACAAACTGAGTATAAACTGGTGAGGGAGGAAGCATAGAGGGACAAGAGTAGTAAACTGTGTTGTAACTTGGTTGACTAGATGCAGGATTAGTATAGGAACATGTATTAGCTTGGGAGGATGAATCAAAGAACCTGGTAAAATCATTTTGCCCTGGACGAGAGGATTCATTTTTGAATTTAGCATCAAATCTAAAATAACACCTCTCTGCAATATGTCCTAATCGACAACAAAGTTGACACTGGGGTCTGAGAGAAGAAAACCTTCTTCATATGCCTCTTCCTCTGTTAAAGGAACCAAAATTATAGCCAGAAGAATAACTGTTCTGAGAGGAGGAATTAGGCTCAGAAAACTGTTGCTGAACAGTGTTCACTTCACCATTATCAATAGTCTCTGAGGACTGATGCACAACAACATGAGCAGAGCCACTAATCTGTCCTAACAGAGCATTTTGCCTAGCCTCAGCATCCAAAAGAATAGTTCTAACAGCTTAAACATTAGACTGAGTAGGACTAGCTGTAATCACTATAATCACATACTCATACTTAGGAGGGAGGCCATTGAGAATGGCTGTAACATGTTCACGAGGAGAGATTAGTTCACCACAACTTGCAAGACTATCACATATGCCCTTAACCATAAGAATAAAGTCTTTCATAGCCAAATCTCATTTCTTCTGAGAATGAAGTAACCGTCTATATGACTTTAGTCTAGATGTAGTTTTTTCACTGTACAAACTATGTAATGTAGACCAAATAGCAGCTGAAGTGTTATGACCTATAAGATTTGGCAAGACACCTTCACTCACAATAGATAAGAGCCAAGATGTAAGACATCCATCTTGCTCTTCATACAACTCATAATCAGGATTCAAAGTGACCGTTCCTTCCTTTCTAATATACTGAGGAGGCCAAGTGACATTAGAGTCACGTTAATTTTCTTTGTAGAAAAGAGCCTATTAATAGAAGGATTTGACACAGATTGAGAGGCAAGACCAGATTCAGGCATAATTTCAGTAGATTGAGTTTCTATCTCTGGATTTTCAGTAGAATTAACCATAGCGAACAGATCAGGGAAGAGAAATCACAGAGACACAAAATACACAAAAAAATCAATCGCAAAACCCTAATTCCCCAAATAAGAAGAATGAGGCAACAATCAGAGACGAATCGTAAATCAACAATCCACCACAGTAATACGAATCGGATTAACACAGAAGAATCGCAAGTCAAGTGTAAAAATAGCAGCGCAAACAACCAGTAACGGAAGGTAAAGAGTGAGGAACTTATCGCGAAGAACCATCATCTAACACAACTCCGAACAACAGCAGAGACAAGATGGATCTGAGAATACAACGGAGACGACTCCAGCACTGCTCCGGCAACTGGAACGCTGGCTCTGATACCATATTAGGATTCACCAGGTGAACGTCCGGCAACGATTAACCATCGGAGAGAAGAAAAATGATATAAGGAAAATAAAGTGTTTGAGAAAATAAACGATGAATACAAAGAAAGGAAAATGAGAGAATAGCCAGACATGCTGATATTAGAGAAATCTGATATTTTATTGAAATGAATCTGATCCAAACAAACTTACAAAATCAGATTTATAGCCCACACTGACTAGGCCTTGTAACAGACTGGGCTCAGGTGGCAAACTGATTCTTAAAACCGATTCTTAACAGAATAACAAACTTAATACTCTAACAGTACTTGGGTTCCATTCCGTATGGTCCGTAATAGTCTCTCATTGTCTCATTTTTTTCGTTGACGACGTGATCCTTTATGTTAAAGTGGACTTGGCTCATGCTCAGAATATTTTTGCTATCTTGGAAGCTTTCAGCAGCAGCTTGGGGCATCGAGTTAGTGCCCGTAAATCTTAATATATTTCTCGTCTACTACGAAATAGGCTGTCAGGGATGATATTTGCTCGGCTCTTGGTTATAATCAAACATTGTCGCTTAGCTCTTACTTGGGGGTTTCAATTCAGCACCAACGGTCGAGATGCTTTGATTTTGACTTTATCCTTGACCGTATTCGCGCTAAGCTTAGTGGGTGAGATACATGGGCCCTTTCCTTGTCCGGTAGGATCACCCTCGCAAAGTCTGTTCTTGCCGCCATACCTTCTTATTTTATGCAAACCACTAAGCTTCTTGTTCGTGTTTGCGCTAAGATTAACAAGCTTATACGAGGCTTTATATGTGGATACGGCTTCACGTTGACACATGTCGCTTGTCAATTGGGAGGCGATCACACAACCTATAAATAGAGGCGACCTTGACGACCCTTGCTCTAATGAGTGTAATATGGCATACATGCACAAGCTCGCCTTTGCGTTAGCTAGCCGTCCGAATGATCTATGGGTGCAGGCCTTGCGCCAAAAGTATAGGGTCGCATATTTCTGTCCAATTTCCATTGATCGACCCCAATGTTCCCCTCTCTGGCATGGAATTTCGCAAGCTTAGGACTCGATGCGAGATAGTATTTTCTGGCTTATTGGTGATGGGATTGAGGCCCGAATATGGGATGATGTTTCGATGTCAATCTTGGGTCCTCTCCGTGTCTGGCTACTCCAACTCGATGTTGTGTTGCCGCTTCCCCATTTTGAGGATCTCGTAACTGTAGATGGTGCATGAGACATTGACCGGCTCACCTCGGTGTTCCATGCCAGCGTTGTGCCCCACATTCTCGACGCGTTGCCTCCTTGTCTTGATGGCCCTTGTGACTCGATCGGCTGGAGCAAGTCTACCTCGGGGGATTTTTCTCTTGGATCGGCTTATGAAGCCATTGTGGGTGCATCATGGGATGCATGCACTGATATCTGGCGGAACATCTGGTCATTACCAATCCCTCAACGAGTTCGTGTGTTTCTTTGGCTTATTTTCCACTACCGTTTAATGACTAACGATGAGCGGGTCTGGCACGAATTTGCCTCTGACCCATCTTGTCCTAGTTGTGGCTTTTATACAGAATCCATTCTTCATATCCTTCGAGACCGTCATGCGACTTGCACCATTTGGCATAATATTGTGCCACCAAAATCCATGATATTTTTTCTCTATGCCTCTTGACTTTAGGATTATAGGGAATATTAGTCACACGAAGTCACTAGGCGGTGTCGGAGTGCTTTGACATTTCTTCTTTACCTCATTTATTTGGCAAGTATGGACACATCAGAATGATTTTGTTTTCACTGATCAGTGCTTGCCCCTCTCCGATATATACAAGATTAATATTGCATGAGCCATTAACTTCTATGAGATTGTTGTGCCTCTACGACCTTCTCAGCCCTCTCGTTTGGAGTTATTTTCATGGCAAGCACCCCCACCGGGTTCCTTGTGTGCCAACACTGATACTGCAGTTTCATCTTTGACAAGTCTTGGATCGGTTGGCGGCCCAGTCTACGGACTGGGGGGAATGGATCATTTGATACCACAAACATGTTGGTGCAACTACTTCCTTACATGCTGAGCTTTGGGGCATTTTGCTTGGCCTACAAGTCGCATGGTCTGTTGGCACAGAGAGATTGCAAGTTCACTCCGACTGCAAGCATGCTATTGCCCTGGTGCAAGACCCCTCTGCACTCATTAGTCTGTTGTCGATCGTGTGTGCCATTGTCGCTTTATCCAATCGTGCATGGTACATTGAATTTAGTTGGATCCCCAAGGAATGCAACATGGTTGTCGATGGCTTATCCAAACTACCAGTCACTCCATCCTATCAACTTGTTCTCCACGATGATATTCATGAGTCTGTTAGACCCTTGCTCGATCGTGATATACATGAGCCTCCTTATTGTAAATCTGTTCGATCTTAGCTAGTCAAGTTCGAACCTCTTTCAATTAAAAAAATAATGTTTTTTTTATTTATTATTAACAAACACACTCTAAAATTTGTCCAAAACTAATAGATTTTCAAATAATCAATTAATAATAGTGAATAAATTAATAATTAACTAATAGATTTTCTTTTATCCTAATTTTATTGTTATGCTTTTATTTAGGCTTTATTTTTTGTTGTCAATATTGGGCTTAAGGCTTTACGTGGTTGTTGATATAATATGGGTTAAGGCTTTAATTTTTTGTTGTCAATATTGATCCAAAATTATAATAAGGGTCTAAGCTTTCTTTTATACACATACATATTGTTTAGTTTTTTTTGGTATAACTTTCGAGGTTGGATTTATTAGTTAATTAATTTAATTTAAATATTATAGATGTTCATTATAATACCAATTTTTTTAACCTATTTTTTATTTATGATGTCAACATTTGAATCCTAACCTTGCTTATTATAATGTGCTTAATTTTGCTCAAATTATTTTAATTTTAAGTCACAAAACAAATCTTTATTTAGATTTATTGTTGTTCAAGCTACAATTCAACATCATTGGAAGACTCCAAATTTTCTCTAATAGAGTCGCCTGCAAAGAGTTAGGCCATCGCCAATGGAAAGGAGCGCTGATTCAACCCGGGGATCAGCTGCTACAAAGCTGTTGAATTCGATCACGAAGCTTCTGAACATCTTAATAACCTCGTCCGTCACTTCCTTCTCCGATTCGGCGACCGATCCGTACCATAAAGTGTTGTCATAGGCTATAATCCCTCCGATCTTCACCAACTTCAGCGTCAGCTCATGAAACTTGAGATAATCGCTCTTATAGGCATCGACAAATACGAAATCGAAACTCCCTTCTTCCCCCTGCAAAGGTTCAAATCAATCAACTTGCTCTAGTGGACAAACTGCAAGCATGCGAATTGTTGTTCGTACGCACACGCACGCACGTATGTATATGTGTGTACACTTACATTTTTAATGAGATCGTCTAAAACTAAGAAGGCGTCTGATGGGATGAATTTGATCTTGTGCTGCACTCCGGCTTTCTTAATAAATGGTGCACCGGTCTCGTAAGCTTCTTTGTCAGGGTCAATTGCTATGATCTGCAGAAAATAATGGTTTCAATCCGCACTTTGAAGGCAGAGGTATAACACATTTATAAATAGATAAATAGATACCTGAGCGTCTTGGGGTAAAGCGAGGGCAGTAGCAAGAAGGGAATAGCCTGTAAAAACTCCAATTTCCAAGGTCTTGTTGGCATTCATAATCTTTAGAAACAAAGACAAGAACTGTGCTTCATCAACCGGCACATTCATGACGCTCCTATATTTATACACAAATAACTAATCAAGTTCAAAGTTCTACTCTTCAAGACTGCTAAATAACATGAGCTTACAATTCTTTGTATTTCTCAGCACTGGCCTGTCTTAGTTCCTTCAATTGCTCATGTTCTTTGGGATAGGCACTGGTTTCAAAGATGTACTGCAATTTCACACACCAAAAAAAGGTAAAATCAATGACATTGTGATTAACCGGGAAAAGCGTAGTACTAAATTGCGGTTGCAGACGTTGTGTCGTGGCCAGATTTAATACCATGAGGCTGCAGAAAAAAATAAGAAGAAATACCTGTTGCAGGGCATTGTTTCTGAGTATGGTCTTCTTGGTCCAATCTGCCATTTCTACAAAAGCTTTTGTAATGGCTTCATTTGATTGAGGCTTCCCTCATTTATATATATGTGCTGAATTTGAATGCAGAGTAGGTAAGTCATTCTTCAATTGATTTTGCTTTTCTTGTAATGGAGTGGTTGAAAATATACACTTTGAATATAGTGCTTACTTTTTATTCAACATGTGTGAGTATTATTCATATTTATTTTGAATATTCTAGAGTATTGGCTGTACTTGTAATATTGCTTTTTTTTTTTTGAGATTATAGGTATAAATATTTTCTATTGCTAATTATAAGTTGTCGAATTTAATTTTTGATTCCGTCCTCGATTGTCTATAATTATAATTTAGCTTATAATCAAGAACCTCACATCATTATTTTGATGAATTATGCTTGGCCTAAGATGCAAGAGAAGCATATCATTTCATTAAACTGAAAGGGATTGAGAAATGGGTTCTAGCCATTCAGAAAAAAAGGCTACACATATGAAGCCAAACACTGATGATAAACTTGTGTGGGATCCATTTGAGAAGAAGGCAAGGTCTTGAGCTGTTGATAAGTTTGTGGTTGCAATAAATCCTGTCCTTAATCGGGTATCCTATCCTCTCATTATCTTTTATTCCGGACGGAGTCATATCGACTTACGAGGAGATAGATTGAATAATTTAAAATGAACATGATCTTAAAAAGTACGTAAATCATAAAAATAAAAGAATTGAAGTTTAATTTTACCAATTTTAAATTTCAAAGGCCTTAAAAGTAAACAAACTAAAAAAATGAGAGGTCAAAGCTTAATTTCATTAATTTTAACTTACTAGGTCCTAAAAATATAATAAATCAAAGAATTTTGAAAGAGACAGGCTTAATTACAATGGTTTCAAAACTATGAGTGACCTCTAGTAACAAATATTGGAAAAATTAAATTTTAAGAGTAGACACTCTAATAACAAATATTAGAAAAAAAATTAGACTCATAATAACAAGTATTAAAAAAATTAGGCCCTTAATAACAAGTATTTGAAAAAATTGAATTTTAAGAGTATGCACCTAATAACAAGTATTGCAGAAAAATTAGACTCAAATAACAAGTATTGAAAAAAAAGCATTAAACAAGTGTCCCTCATGCCCAAGCTCAACTACGACACTAATTATTCATCGGTGATGTGATGTTTGTTTGTATTTATCATTTGTTCGAATTATTTAATTACATTTTGAACCATTTTCGTGTTTGAACATATTTTATTTTTAAGTGATTAATTTGTATACTATAATAGTTTAAGGCGAAATATTCTGATTAGTCCATCATTACACTCTTCTTATAATACTGAGATATTTTTTTTCATTAAATAAAACTAACGATTATCATTTTGTTAAAAAAATCAACACAAAAACATACATACGTAGAATTTACCCTAATTTTCTCTCTCTACTAATCTTGCGCCGCCGCCTGTAAATTTTTTTTTTAATTTTTCTATATTAGCTGACGATCGACAATCAATTAATTTTTAGTTGTCGGTCGCCGTTGTTTATTATTTTCTTATTTTTCTCTTTTTTTGTTGTATTTCTAATAAGAATCTCTGTCTTTATGGCACGCATTTTCTCTGTCCTTATGACACGCGTTTTCTTCTACCATTGTTACATGTTTTTTTTTTGTGGTTTTTGTTAGGCTCGATTTCCTTCAACCGTTATGGATTGACAAGTAATGGAGAAGTTGAATTTTTGGGTGATTGATGTGTGGAAGCTAAAAGAAAAAAGACACGATAATTTATAGTGGTTCGACCTTCTAACAAGCACCTACATCCACTACCTTAGTTTTCCACTAAGGATTTCACAATCAATCCACTAATTGATTCATTCCCTTTTCTAGGATTAGGAGAAAAACTTTACAACGATCAAAGTTTTCTAGCCCAAAGCTTGATCAAACCCTTTCTAAAACAAATAAAGATAAGCAAACTAAAATCTCTCTTACAAGGTTGATGTTTGCACATTAAAGCATTCACTCAAACCTAAACACTTGAGCAAATTTGACAATTTAGGCTCACATGTGTTGTCTATACAAAGAATGGATAAATTAAGCTCTAAAGACAACTTGACATCATATGGTTGTTGACAATTGAAACATTAGTCTTCCCTTGATGCTTGGAGGTCTTTTTTATACTTCCAATTGAGTTTATAGTAGTTGAGGACCATTGGGGTTGAATTGGAGCCGTTAGAGACTTTATTTCCCACCAGAAATGCAATTCTGCAACTACTCGTTTCGAAACATGCAAACAGTACATGCCTGTTTCGAAACACGACTAAAACAGAAAGAGTCGTTATTACCATTAATGACTCCCGTTAATTTCGAGTTATTCGAGTTGACACGTCATATTTTACAACTTAAATTGTATTTGAAATTTTTTCGATTTGAGTCGAGTTGAGTTTTCGAGTTTCTATAAAAATTTAATTAAATATTCGAATATTTTAAATCAATTTTTTTCTTTTAAATCTAATATTTTTAAATTAAATCAAATATTTAAATTAGTTATTAAATATTCGATGTGATTTAAATATGAAAATATTAAATATTCTATTTAAAAAAATCGATTTAAAAGGAAAAAATGATTTAAAATATTCGAATATTTCGAGTTATTCGAGTTGACGCGCCATATCTTAAGATAGAGGTGAGCGTTAGATTGAGTCGAGTCAAAAAGTTTTGAGTTATTCGAGTTGATGCGTCATATTTTACAACACAACTTTATTTGAAATTTTTTTCCGATTTGAGTCGAGTTTTCGAATTCCTATAAAAATTTAATTTAATATTCGAATATTTTAAATATTTTTTTCTTTTAAATCGAATATTTATAGTTGTTATTAAATAATAAATGTGATTTAAATATGAAAATATTGAATATTCTATTTTAAAAATATTCGATTTAAAAGAAAAATGATTTAAAATATTTGAATATTTTGAGTTATTCGAGTTGACGCGTCATATATTAAGATAGAGGTGAGCGTTCGATCGAGACGAGTCAAAAATTTTTGAGTTATTCGAGTTGACGTGTCATATATTACAACTCAAACTTTATTTGAAATTTTTTCGATTCGATTCGAGTCGAGTCTAGTTTTCGAGTTCCTATAAAAATATAATTAAGTATTCGAATATTTTAAATCAAAATTTTCTTTTAAATCGAATATTTAAAGTAGTTATTAAATATTCGATGCGATTTAACTATGAAAATATTAAATATTATATTTTAAAAATATTTGATTTAAAAGAAAAAAATGATTTAAAATATTCGAATATTTCGAGTTATTCGAGTTAACGCATCATATTTTACAACTCAAACTTTATTTGAATTTTTTTTTATTCGAGTTGAGTTTTCGAGTTCTTATAAAAATTTAATTAAATATTTGAATATTTTAAATCATTTTTTTCTTTTAAATCTAATATTTTTAAAATAAATCGAATATTTAAAGTTGTTATTAAATAATCGAAGTGATTTAAATATGAAAATGTTAAATATTCTATTTTAAAAATATTCAATTTAAAAGAAAAAAATTGATTTAAAATGTTTTAATATTTCGAGTTATTCGAGTTGACGGGTCATATCTTAAGATAGAGGCGAGCGTTCAGTCAAGTCGAGTCAAAAACTTTTTGAGTTATTCGAGTTGACGCGTCATATTTTACAACTCAAACTTTATTTGAAATTTTTTGGATTCGAGTCGAGTTTTCGAGTTCCTATAAAATTTAATTATAATTATTTATTATGTTAACATACTTTGGAATTTTGCTTTAAGGACTAAATTGAAAGAATGCGTAAATAACAATGACTAAATTTAGTGAATTGTTTCGAATTAAGACTAAATTGTTTAAATGTATACATATGAAGGATTAATGTGTTATTATACCAAATTTTATAATAGAACTTAACGGGATTTAACGTCTAGTTACTATTTTGTTATTGTTGAGTGGATCAATTGAATGATCAAGACCAAACGGGGGTGAATTGGGATTTAAAAATTTTGTGGGAGTGAATGGGCAATTAAAATTGAAGAACAAAGGATTTTAGAGTGGTTCAAGTTCCAAATGAACTTTACATCCACTACCTTAGCTACCACTAAGGATTTCAACAATTCACTATTTGTTCTTCCCCTTTTCAAGGCTTAGGAGGTAACCTTTACACAACTAGTCAAATTTTTTACCCAAAATTTGACCAAACTCTCACAAATAAACAAAGAAGAAATTGGAAAAGAAGTATATCTCTCAAATACAAATATGTCCCTTGAAGTACAACACTCAACCTAAATTTGAAGATAGAATAATAATTGGATACAACTCAATTTGGGGATTACAAGAAATTGAAAAATAAGCACACTTGAGGTTGGATTTTTGCTTAAATGTTTGTCTTTAATGCAATTGTTGTTGCTGGTCTTCAAAGAGCTTCAATTTATACCTCATCTATCAATTCTAGCCATTTGGGTGGTTAGGGAATTGAATAGAGCCGTTGGGACCCTCTCTTTCCACCATAAATGCACTTCTGCAGCTATCTGTATCGGTACACGGGGAGTCGTATCGATGTCTGTCTCAGAAAAGAAAGAGCCGATGTACATAATAAAGAAGGGGTATCGAAACACACGTAAGCGTATCGGTACGGGACATGAGTGTATCGAAACGGATAAGACCGTATCGATACCTTTTTCTCAACTTAGCTCACTAGAGGTTCTCGTTTCGATACGAGGGTTTACCGTATTGATACGGGTCAACTTTCTCTTTAAATGTTAGTTACCTAACAACTGACACCAACGGTCGAATACATTTAAAACACTTCGAATTAAAAATTCATTTAAAACCGTATCGATAAGGGTGAAGCTGTATCGGTACACCATTCAAACTTCTTCAATTTTTACAAAGGGGTGTATCGATACAGATGGAATCTGTTTCGATACGGTTAAGAGTGTATCGAAACGTGTCTTTACAGTAGCCAACTTTATAAAAAAGGCATCGATACGGCTAGAAGCGTATCGATACACCTGGACGATTTTTAATAGTTTGGCCTTGGAACACTTAGAAAATATTTGGAGTTTGAGTTTTTCAAATCAGTTTTAAGGTGTTGGTGATTTAAAACTTATTAAGGGGACTTAGAAATCAATTTCAAGTTTTCAATTTGATCCTTAATCAATTTAATTATATTAAAATCAAACATAGGTTTCACATTCTCCCCCTTTTTGATATAACAAAACCAAAACTTGAAATTTTTGACACTTTGAAAAACTTTGTAAAATTAACTCCCCTTAATATGAGCTAGGTAACTTTTAAGTTGAAAATCAAAATTTTTAAGTGTTGTGAGCTTCCCTCTCCCCTTATTTTTAGATCAAAAATAATTGAGACAATGTAAAGTGCATAACTTAGGCAAAAGTATAAATAGACAAGAAACATAATTATCATTAAGTTCAAATAAAGCATAACATCAACTTAAAAATCCAAAATAACAGAAAATCAAAGCATAAGTTTAAAATAAAGTAAACTTAATCCTAAAAACATGAAACAAAGGTGCATAAATAAAATATCCTAGATGATATGCATGGATTGCAAGGAGAGGCTACTAAGCATCATCATCGCCTTCTTCATCATCTTCATCTTCATCCTCAATTGGATCGTCACTCCTCATGCTATTACGCCACTCATCATGAAAAACGGTGAGAGAGATATTCATAGAATTGTGATCGCTTTCAAGAGATGTGAGGCGATTCTCCACATTCATCAAACGAGTATCAATCGTGGTAAACCCCAAAGCCATCTCCGTACGCAATCCCATGAATTGCTCATAAAGGAAAGTCATTAAAGCATCCATGGAAGGTGGAGGAGGAGGTGAAGAGCTTGAGGAATTTGTTCACCTTGAGGATTTGCAAATTGTTCCGCGGCCTCGGTTGGAAGTTCGGATAGACGTAACCAACTACCATTAAAATAATGGAACTTACCCCTTGCAAGAGAGCGTTCATCGATTGGGTCGGTGAGGGGAGTTGGGAAGTCATGTGAGCAATCAATCTCCTTTTGTAGAAAAAAGTAGCTTAGGGACGTACCATAGGTGAAGAAAGTGACAAGAGTGGTGTGGCGATGTTGCACAAGATAAATGATCTCCGCAAACATGATACGAGCAAAGTTTAGACGTTTTCTCTCAAGGAAGCAACGAATCCAAAAGTCATCCACTTGACGGATGGTAGAGTACTTCCCTCCAGAGGGCCTAAACTATCAAGAGACCATCAAATGGAGGATCCGATCTTGAGCATTTAGGGCGGTGACGGAACCACTAAGAACATGGCCTAAAGCATTCTCATCATCAAGGCCTTCATCCTCCAACTTAAAGACCTTACAAATAGAGTTGACATCTATAGTGACTTTCTTGCCCATGAGATAGAAATTAACCGCGGTAACAACCCCATCACGATTAGCACAACATTTGACATTAGCATAAAAGATTAAAACCAAAATACGAAAATAAAACCCGGGAATGGAGAGAAAATCCATAAACTTCCATAGTTGGAGCAAAGGTAAATATTCAAACTTGAATCGCTCCGAGTCAAGAAAAAGGATAGAGATTACCTTTTCCAGACGAATCTTGTAGTTTTGGAATTGATGAAAATAGGTGAGAGCTCCTTGGGTTTGAAAAGAGTGTTGATAGATAGATTTGAGTGAGATTCGGACGAGCACCCTCTCTGGTATTGGATGATTCACCGGTTTCATTAAGACGTGATCTCTTCCTAGAAGGGGCCATGAACTAGAAAACAAATGTATGCATTAAGATCTCTTCAATCAACTCATTGAGAAATCAGAAATCAAGGTAACAAAATTACAAAAAATTGAAAAGAAATTTGAAAAACAAGTTTTGTTAAGAAGACAAACATAAAAACAAAACAAAAAAAATTTGAAAACGAAAATATAAAGAAAAAAATAAAAGAAAAAGAAAGGGTTTTACCTTGATATTGATTAGAGAAGAATGGAAGAAAAGCCTAGCACCAAATTGATGAAAAAGCCTTAGAGCTTTGCTTGATTTGAAACCCTCTTGATGTTTTTGAGTTGTGGTGTGAAAATATGAGGGAGGAAGAGGCTATTTATAGGCTGAAAACGGCTAGGGTTTTTAGGGTTTTGAGAATTTTAGTTTTGGTAAAAGTTGAACACTTTAAATGCCAAATTAAAGCAGTCTGCGCAATCGCGTATCGATACGCCTAAGGGTGTATCGATACGGGGGTAAAAACGCAATTCCCATAAAAATGCCCGTTGAAGGATCGTATCGAAACGGATGCAATCTGTATCGAAACGATTGCAGCTCGTATTGAAACAGGTTTAACCGTATCGATACCCGTTTAAGGCAAAATGAAGTCTGGGAAACGAGTGAAGTACTCGTATCGATACGCGTAGAGCCGTATCGATACCCTAAGCCTAGAACTACATTTTAGGCCTAAAGAACAACCAAGAGCTCGATTCTAACACCTCCTAAAGGTATGCAAATGATGAATGAGCAGTTCTAAGCATATTTTAACATAATCATACTCCTCTAGCTATAGGCATGGATATTTTCAAGAGTTAAAACACACAAACATGCAATTTCACAAGATCAAGCAATTTTAAGCACAAAAGAGGTTCTAAAAGGTCAAGATAGGCTACTTAGACCTAACTCTCTCATAAGGGACCAAAAATGCTCTTTGTCTAAAGGTTTTGTAAATATGTCCGCTAATTGATTTAAGGTGTCAACATACTCTATAACAACATCTTCTTTAAGGACATGATCTCTAATGAAATGATGCATTATTTCTATGTGTTTGGCTCTAGAGTGTTGGATAGGATTTTTTGTCAAACATATGGCACTAGTGTTATCACACTTAAGGGGTATGGTTTCAATTTTAATATCATAATCTAAGAGTTGTTGCTTCATCCAAAGGACTTGAGCACAACAACTCTCTAAGGATATGTACTCGACTTCGGTGGTAGATAAGGCTACACTATTTTGTTTCTTAGAGAACCAAGATATGAGCATACTACCTAGGAATTGACAAGTTCCCGAAGTACTCTTCCTATCGATTTTACACCCCCATAATCCGCATCCGAATAAGCATGAAGGTTGAAGGTGGAGTCTCTAGGGTACCAAAGACCTAGACAATGAGTATCTCTAAGGTACCTAAAGATTCTCTTAACGGCTATAAGGTGAGACTCTCTAGGACTAGCTTGAAACCTAGCACACAAGCAAACAATAAACAAGATATCTGGTCTACTTGCGGTAAGGTAAAGTAATGATCCAATCATAGAACGGTAAAGCTTAGAGTCAACACACTTACCTCTTTCATCTTTGTCAAGCTTTGTAGATGAGCTCATAGGTGTGACTTGAGGCTTTGCATTCTCCAAGCCAAACTTCTTGAGCATATCCTTTATGTACTTTGCTTGGTTGATGAAGGTGTCATCATTCCTTTGCTTGATTTGGAGTCCAAAAAGAATGAGAGCTCCCCCATCATGCTCATCTCGAATTCACCTTGCATTACCTTAGCAAACTCTTTGCAATGACATTCGTTAGTAGAACCAAAAATAATATCATCAACATAAATTTGTACTACTAAGATGTCATTTTTATACCTTTTTATAAAAAGTGTAGTGTCCACCTTACCTTTTTCAAAACCCCTTTCAATTAAAAAGTTTGAAAGTCTTTCATACCAAGCTCTAGGAGCTTGTTTTAAACCATAAAGAGCTTTAGTGAGTTTGAAAACATGATTTGGAAATTTTGAGTCTTCAAAACCCAGTGGTTGTTCCACATACACTTCTTCATTTATAAAACCATTTAAAAATGCGCTTTTAACATCCATTTGAAAAGGCTTGAAATCATGATAACATGCATATGCAAGCAACATCCTAATGGCTTCCATTCTAGCTACGGGTGCATAGGTTTCATCAAAATCTATTCACTCTTCTTGAGTGTAAACTTGTGCTACTAGTCTAGCTTTATTTCTCACAATGTTACCACTCTCATCTAGTTTGTTCCTAAAGACCCATTTAGTTCCTATAGTAGATTGATTACTAGGCCTATCAACTAATTTCCAAACATTACTTCTCTCAAATTGATTTAACTCTTCTTGCATAGCCATAATCCAAAAATCATCTTTCAATGCTTCTTTTATATTCTTAGGCTCTATGCATGAGATAAATGCAACATGGTTCATAAGTTTAAGGGAAGATCTAGTGGTTACCCCCTTGGATGGATCACCCAAGATTTCACCATCTTTGACATAGTTGAACTCCCTTGGGTAGCTCACTTCCTTTTCCTCAAGAGCCAAATCCTTCAAGGCTTCAAGAGGTGGATTTTGTGTGTCCTCTTCTTTTGTTGGAATCTCATCCTCTTTTAAAGTTTGACCTCCATTAAAGGCATTTATGATTCCTACATCATCATCATCACAAGAATCCTTCCTTGGAAGAAGGTTATCATCGAATACAACATGTATAGATTCTTCTACTACTAAAGTTCTATTGTTAAATACACGATAGGCTTTATAGGTTAAAGCATATCCTATAAAAATAGCTTCATCACTTTTGCATCAAATTTACCTAAGTTGTCTTTTCCATTATTTAAAACAAAATACTTGCAACCAAATGGATGAAAATAACTAATGTTAGGCTTTTTAGATTTTAAAATCTCATAAGGTGTTTTCTTTAGAATTGGCATAATCATTACTCGATTAACAATGTAGCAAGCGGTGTTTGTGGCTTCCGCCCAAAAATATTTAGGTAAATTATTTTCACAAAGCATGGTTCTAGCCATTTCTTGTAAAGTTCTATGTTTCCTCTCAACTGCCCCATTTTGTTGAGGAGTTCGAGGAGCCGAAAAATTGTGGCTAATACCATTTTCATTTAAAAACTCTTCAAACCCCAAGTTTTGAAATTCGGTTCCATGATCACTTCTAATATGTGAAATTCTAAGTTCAAGATCATTTTGGGTTAGTTTTGAAAACGTGATGAATTTTTCTAAAGCCTCATCTTTAGTACTTAAAAATAGAACCCAAGTAAATCTAGAAAAATCATCTACAAGAACAAATGCATAAGATTTACCACCTAATCTCATAGTCGTAATTGGCCCAAATAATTCCATATGGATAAGTTGTAAACACCTACTTGTAGAAACATCATTAATGGATTTAAAGGAAGACTTGTGTTGTTTACCCTTAGAGCATGCATCACAAATTTTATCGTTTGAGAACTTAATCTTGGGTAAACCTCTAACTAGATCAAGGGAAACTAATTTTTCTAAAACACTAATGCTAGTATGTCCTAGTTTCCTATGCCATAACCATGCATCATTTTCATTTTGAGCTACTAAACATGCATGAGATGTATGTATGTCATCTAGATGCACCATTTTAATGTTACCTATGCGATGACCTATGAGCATAATATTATTAGATTTAATGTCAACAATTTTGCACCCATTTTTATCAAATAAAACATTAAATCCTTTATCACACAATTGACTTATGCTCAACAAATTATGTTTAAGACCACCGACATACAAGACATTTTCAATAAGAATAGTAGAGTGATTACCTATGGAGCCAATACCTTTAATGTGGCCTTTGGAGTTGTCACCAAATGTTACCACTCCACTTTTTGGCTTTAGATCCATGAATCTACTCTTGTCTCCGGTCGTATGCCTCGAGCATCCACTATCAAGATACCATGAGTTTTGACTTTGTGCTTTGGCCTTGTAGCAATGACCCCCGTACAAACAAAGATATTAAACTTTTGTTTTTGGTACCCAAATCATTTTGGGTCCACGAGTATTAGCTCTCAATAACTTGGTTCCCTTAGGAATCTAAGGTGACATAACAACAATGTTATTAGATTTTACAAGTTCCTTAGGAACCCATACACTTCTAATCCTTTTAGTTCTACTATGTCTAGGAAAGCTACTTTGTTTGTAGTTATTAGTCTTTTTCTTAGGTTGGTTTGTTTTAGAAGATTCACCTATTTCATGCTTCACACTACCAACATTTTTAAAAAACTCTTTGAGCTTGTTAAGCTCACCTAACACCTTTTGGTGTTCACTATTGCATTGAGAAATAAGATTATTAAGGTCAACATTTTCATATTGGAAGAATTTTAGTTCATCTTTCAACCCTAAAATCTTTTTCTCAAATTTTAAATTAGCTTGAGAAAGAGAGCCATTTTTATCTTTTAATTCCGAAATAATTTTCTTATTCCTAATGACCGACTCTTTGTATTTCTCAACTAATTCATCTTAGACCTCTTGCAACTCATCATATGCATCATTTAATTCATCATATGTAAAATCTAAAAATGATGAGTTGGAGGTTACCATGGAGGAATCTTCCTCAAGTGCCATGAGGCAAAGATTGGCCACTTCTTGTTCGTCATCCTCGGATGACTCTTCATCACTCCAAGTAGCAAGCTTGGCTTTGAGCTTCTTCTTCTTCTCAAAGTCCTTCTTCTTGAGTTGAGGACACTCCGAACGAATGTGGTCGGGTTTATTGCACTCGAAGCAAATGATTTGATCCATCGCTTCTTCGTCGTTTTTACCTTTGAAGTCCATCTTCCTTTGAAATTTTCTTCCACGGTTGGACCTCATGAATCGAGAGAACTTCTTGGCTATCATAGCCAATTCTTCAAGGTCATCCTCCTCACTAGAAGAGCTTTCCTCAAGTAATGAAGCTTTGAAAGCTATTCACATTTTCTTCTTCTTTTCCACCTCTAGCTTCTCTACTCTGTTCTCTCCCTTCTTCTTCTCTTCTTCCCTTCCTTGCTTCATAATCTCATGAGTGAGAAGAGAGCCCACTAGCTTATCAAGCTTTAGAGTCTTCAAGTTTTTGGCCTCTATGATGGCGGTCCTCTTTCCATCCCAAGATTCGGGAAGTGAGTAAATTAGCTTCCGGACAAGCTTGTCTTTCGGAATAGTCTCTCCAAATCCTTTGAGCCCATTGACAATGGTTGAGAAGCGATCAAACATCTTGGACACCGTTTCGTCGGACTCTATCTTGAAATTCTCATAGTTAAGATTGAGAATACCAATCTTGGTTTCCTTCACATCATTGGTTCCTTCATAGGTGGTCTCAAGGGTATCCCATTCTTCCTTGGCACTCTCAATGGATGAGACTTTGGAATAGATGTCGGGTCCAAAGGAGCAAAAGAGCATGTGAAGAGCTTTGTCATTTATTTGAATCTTCTTCCTTTCATCTTCACTCATCTCTATCTTTTTCTTCAAAACCATCTTTCCTTCATTATCTTCCTTCAATGGAATGTAAGGACCATCTTCAATGACATCCCACACCAAGTAATCATTGGACTTGATGAAGAGGCGCATCCTATTCTTCCAAAAATGATAGTTGTCACCATTGAAGAATGGTGGCTTTGTGGTAGATTGTGACTCATACATACTTGATCCGGAGGTAGAAGTCATGACTTGATTTTTTGTTGATCACACTCTTCCTAGGAACTCCTCTTGTGGTTGTGAATCCTTCAAAGAGGTAGGCTCTGATACCAATTGTTGAGTGGATCGATTCAATGATCAAGACCAAGATGGTGTGAATTGGGATTTAAAAACTTTGTGGGAGTGAATGAGCAATTAAAATTGAAGAACAAAGGATTTTAGAGTGGTTCAAGTTCCAAATGAACTTTACATCCACTACCTTAGCTACCACTAAGAATTTCAACAATTCAATATTTGTTTTTCCTCTTTTCAAGGCTTATGAGGTAACCTTTACACAAACGGTCAAATTTTCTACCCAAAATTTGACCAAACTCTCACAAATAAACAAAGAAGAAATTGGACAAGAAGTATATCTCTCAATTACAAATATGTCCCTTGAAGTGCAACATTCAACCCAAATTTGAAGATAGAATAAGAATTGGATATAACTCAATTTGGGGATTACAAGAAATTGAAAAATAAGCACACTTGAGGTTGGATTTTTGCTTGAATGTTTGTCTTTAATACAATTGTTGTTGATGGTCTTCAAAGAGCTTCAATTTATACATCCTCTATCAATTCTAGTCGTTTGGGTGGTTAGGGAATTGTATAGAGCCGTTGGGACCCTCTCTTTCCACCATAAATGCACTTTTGCAGCTATCCGTATCGGTACACAGGGAGTCGTATCGATACCTGTCTCAGAAAAGAAAGAGCCGTTGTACATAATGAAGAGGGGTATCGAAACACACATAAGCGTATCGGTACGGGACAGGGAGTGTATCGAAACGGATAAGACCATATCGATACCTTTTTCTCAACTTAGCTCACTGGAGGTTTCCGTTTCGATACGAGGGTTTACCGTATCGATACAGGTCAACTTCCTCTTTAAATGTTAGTTACCTAACAACTGACACCAACGATCGAATACATTTAAAACACTTCGAATTAAAAATTCATTTAAAACCGTATCGATACGGGTGAAGCCGTATCGGTACACTATTCAAACTCCTTCAGTTTTTAAAGAGTGGCGTATCGATACAAATGGAATTTGTTTCGATACACTGTTTCGATACGGTTAAGAGCGTATCGAAACACGTCTTTACAGTAGCCAACTTTGTAGAAAAGGTATCGATACGGCTGGAAGCGTATCGATACACCTGAACGATTTCAATTATTTGGCCTTGGAACACTTAAAAAATATTTGGAGTTTGAGTTTTTCAAATCAGTTTTAAGGTGTTGGTGATTTAAAACTTATTAATGGGACTTAGAAATCAATTTCAAGTTTTCAATTTAATCCTTAATCAATTTAATTATATCAAAATCAAACATAGCTTTTACAGTTATAAAATATAAAGTTTAATTGTCTTAATTTTTAAAATTTTGGTTATCATTTGATTTTATTTTTTTACTAAAATTCAGTGGTTACTGGGGTAGTTTACCCAAAATTCAATTAAGAGAACATCTCTTTTAAAAAAGGGTTCAACTTCAATGGGCTGTGCAAGTGGGCTGTCATCTTCTTTTTCTTTACCTACAGTGGCATAACTGTAATAATGGACGTAAGACGAAGTGTTAGTTATTCCCGAGGTGTAGTGTAGGCTGTAGCAGCAGACGTTAATGGAGGCACGCAATGCACGGAACAAAATCATTCTCTCTCTCTCTCTCTCTCTCTCTCTTCTCCTTCCTCTCTTTAGTCTAGCTTTCTGTTACTCTCATGTCTAAACTGTCGTTCTTCATTCCAATTCCTCTGCAAAAAGAAGGAAACACATTCAGCTGCTTTCACTATAAGGGCCGCTTTGGCAAAACTTTGATTCCTTGATCTGGATTTATCATATTCAGAGAATAAGAGGAAGGAAGAGAACACTGTTAGATCGAGGTTCGGAATTTCTTAAAAATAAGTTTCGTAAGGTAATGGCGTTAAGGTTCGACGCCAGAGATGTTTCCGGATTCAAATTGTTGTTTTCCTTGGCGATCGTGTACGGCCTCATGTCGTTTGTGGTTCACTCCGTGATTTACACAAAGTTCATCAAGCCGTTGGGGATCGACGTGCCTCTTGATCGCTTCTCCGAAGCCAGAGCCATCGAGCATGTTCGAGTCTTATCACATGAAATCGGAAATCGACAAGTGCGTTTAAATATCTTTGATTAAATGAAGATTTCGATTATTCATTGTACTAGCCTCTTGGCTTTAAATTGCCATCATCAGTTTATTCTTACCATTCTCAATGATATTCGGATTGCTTTAAAGAAAATGAACGGTTAATGTTCACAATTCACAATTTGATCGTATGAAGGTTACTTAAAGTGAAGTTGAACTCTGCGGAGAATTGAATTTTTTTAACCAGGCTGAAATGAAGAAAAAAATGTAATTGGGATGGAGTGTGAATTCATTTTTTTGTTTTTATTTTTATTCAATAGGAAGGGCGTGTGGGCTTGAGAGAAGCAGCTGAGTATATCAAGGCACAGTTGGAAAGGGTGAAGGAGAGAGCTGGGTCTAATATCAGGTTGGTACATACAATACAATTGTTTTAAGGCGGCATTGATTGTTTAATTAGCAAGTGGATTTTGTATTTCTCGTTAACTTTTTGAAGATGTTCGCTTCGTAATATTAATTTGCAGAATCGAGATTGAAGAGAATGTTGTTAGTGGGACATTCAACATGATGTTTTTAGGCCACAGCATGTCATTTAGTTACAGAAACCTTACCAATATTCTAATGAGGTAAATTTCTGAAGTTGAATAGAACATTTTGAGTTGGATTTATATTGTGTTACTGTTAAGTCCTAAAGGTAATATGGTTCTTTTATGATGCATGCATGACCTAGGAAAGAAATAGTTGAACTTGCATCTGCTATATCTTACAGTGTAAAATATGTGTTTGAGACTTTGTTTTTCAAGCTTGATCATGGATAAGAAAATTGAACACGACATCGGAAAGTTTTAATCAAGGCGTTAAACTCATGGAAAATGAAACGAAAAGAGTGACTAATATCATTGTTTAAGGCATTTAAAAGTGGTGACCGGTGAGCAAATAGTGGCTTATCTTAGACATGGAATGGAATCAATGTCAAATGATTATTAGGTTTAAGATTCCTCAAAATTTTTTACTCTTTGGAGCTGTAGACAATGTCACATTGGAGCAATTTGTTTTAGTCTTGAAACTCTTGGCAAATGTTATTTCTTCTTTCTTTTTATATGACAGGATATCATCAATAAATTCAAAACATAACGACCCATCAGTTTTAGTGAATGCTCATTTTGATGCTACGCTTGGTTCACCTGGTGCTGCTGATTGTGGTTCATGTGTTGGTATGTACAATGAACATTTTAGCTTGATTGCAGGAATTATGCTCACTAATTTTAAACAAATCTACCTTTTGCTTTGTCCTTTGCAGCATCTTCATTGGAAATCGCAAGGCTAACCATAGACTCTGGATGGGTCCCACCTCGGCCTATAATTTTATTATTTAATGGCGCAGAAGAATCTTTTTTATTGGTAAGGATATGTTAATGCTCTGTTTTGAACTTTGAAGTATACCATCATTTTTGTTCAGAATATTGCCGTTTTACAAGGAAAAAGGGTTTTATTTGTCATAATGATATATTATAAAACATGAAATGTCTAAATTTGCTTTTGTAGTAGTAGACATGTATTTTGGTATAGAAGAAACTTGGTCAATTCTTTTAGGATAATGGAAATAGTTGACAAAACTTCAGACCCTCTCAATAGGTTGTGCCAGGGAGAAAAGCAAAACGTAACCAAACTGACAAAACCAAACCTGAAGCTGACATTATTTTCCCAACTTTATTTGAAGATTCAAATCTGGCTGAACATCCTATTCATAAAAACATGAGGTCTTTTTTGCTTATGATTTGTTAGGGTGCAAATGGCTTCATGAGGACGCATGAATGGCGTGATTCCATAGGAGCTTTTATAAATCTGGAAGCGACTGGAACAGGAGGTCTTGGTAGGATATGAACCAATGCTAATGTTGGTCTTTTCATAAGTGCTGAAATAATTGTTCATGCCACTGGTTGTGTCATTGCCTAAGCAAACTTTATTTTGGTGAAGTAATAAATCTGTTTGTGATAAATAAAGCTATAACTTATTTAATACTATAACTGCTGATTTCTTAAAAATGATCCAAATCAAGATAAATATCCTAACTTTCTCTCAGTAGACATATACGAAGTTCTTTTTTAATTTGTCATGCCTAAGCTGCATATTCTTTGACACTACAGATGTAGTCTGCCAATCTGGACCTAGTTCTTGGCCTTCGTTTGTCTATGCGCAATCAGCAATATATCCCATGGCAAATAGTGCAGCTCAGGTTTTACTTTATCCTTTTCTAGCATATATATTCTTTTTTCCAGTGCACATTTATTTTCTTGGAGCTTCTACTATAGTTACTTTAGTTTATTGTTTAAACACATGAAGGTCATTCATCGCATCGTAATTAATTTCTGGCTTTCTGCTGACCATGAAAATATTTGTACTCAGTTCCTATTTTGTTAACATGAGCCTTTTTTCTTCACCCGCTTATATTGACGGTGTAAATGAGTCAAACATAAATAATTCAATATCCTTGCAGGATATTTTCCCTCTTATTCCTGCCGACACAGATTACAGGATGTTTTCCCAAGATTATGGCAGTATTCCTGGCCTGGATATTATTTTTCTTTTCGGTGGTTACTATTATCATACCTCCTCTGACACAGTGGACAGACTATTGTATGCATTACATCTGCTCCTGTGGTATAGAATCAATTTAGTAGAAATTTATACTTTTTGTTATTAAGTACTTCCACTCATATTTAGATGTGCCTGTCTGTTTTCAATGCAGACCTGGTAGCATACAAGCACGCGGAGACAATTTGTATAGCACGATTAAGGCCTTTGCAGACTCTTCTAAGCTTAAAAATGCTCATGAAAGAGAATCCCTTGGCGACAACGATGACTACAACGATGAACAAGCTATTTTCTTTGATTACTTAACTTGGTTCATGGTAGGTTTTGTGCATGTATATATAAATGCACTTGGCACTGGTGTTGTTTATTCTGAGATAGTAATTGTCTAATGAGCAAAAATGATGGGCATATTAAACGTTTCATTGTGATTGTGCATGTTTCAGATATTCTACTCCAGAAGGACTGCTCTGGTGCTTCATAGCATTCCCATTGCCATCTTTCTGATTATGCCTTTCATTTTACGTTTGATGAATTCCGGGTTATGTTGTTGTTTTGCCACCTTTTATGATTTTTTCAAAGGTGAAATGGTTGCTGATCATTAATTTATTTGACAGTTCTTACCTGTTCTGCATTCCATTCTTTTATTTAATTACTTAATAATCAATATACTATTGTTTTTTAATTAATAATTTCCATTAATAAGCTCTGCTTCTGTGTTCTTAATAGCCAACGGTTAGTTCTCTTCAAGCTGCTGTGGGTGTGGACTGCTATAATGTTTTCAAATTTGTTGAATTTTTGCAGGAGTGATCCTCCATGCTATTGCAATTATGCTGGCTATTATTTTCCCAGTTATTTTTTCCATCTTGAGACTGCTATTTTCTAGCTACGGAATGAACTGGTTGGTTGTACATTTTAAGCTGGAAGATGAACATGGGAGATGTTTGAAGTATTTGTTGACGTGCTGAACTGATATGCAGGTTTGCTAATCCCTACTTGGCTTTCTTGATGTTCACTCCCATTTCACTTATTGGTCTGTTGATCCCAAGAACCCTTTGTCACGTTCTCCCCCTTTCCCAAGATGTTTCAGTTCTCAAGACAACAAAAGAGGTAAACTTTTTGGATTCAATTTTTCTTGCAGAAATAGACAGAGAACAAGCTTACTTTACTGTGTTCTTCTGCTCAATGAACTTATATTTTCATACCCTGCATTGTTTCCCAATTTTCATTCAATTCATTGCAAACATGAATCTCACTTAACCTTGACTAATGGATAAAACTTGAAATACTGAACATGTACTTTTTAAGCATTCAGCAAGACTTGGTAATAACAGATTCTTGCCCACCTAACCTGTGCATAAATTTATAAGGAACACGTCGGTTAGGATTAGGATGCATGGAACACTTTTATCTGTATTAGAGGAAAATTCTTTATGTGTTTTTATGTGTGTGTTATGTGGTTCGGGAAGAGGTATATATGGCTAAATGAATCTTACAGGCAACATCTGATGAGGCAAGATTCTGGGGAGCATTTGGATTTTATGCCTCAATAACTTTGGTATGTGGTCGATCACTGTCATTCTCTAGTTAAAGATCAAGCATTGATTTTCATAATTTCTATAAACAACTTTGAAATGGCAGGCTTATCTTGTAGCTGGGTTAACAGGGGGTTTCTTAACCTTTTTCACATCTACTTCTATGCTTGTTGCCTGGATCTCCTTCCACCTATCAGTCAAGTTTTGCAGTCATCAATCAGTCGGGTATCATTTCCAGTGAATGTTCAATTATCGGTCCTCTTCGTGAACTATGAGCATACTGTTGTTTTTAAATTACTCGTTACGAAGCATTTATTAGATGGGGCCAATTGTTAGTTATTTGCATCATATGTGCTAGTGTTATTTTGACTTTTCATTTTCTTGAAATATTCATATTCAGCATCAGTTTCTGATGTGTTAGTCGATGCATAGTGGACATTGGTTATAGAATATGACACCCATATACATAGAAAACTTGAGAAAAAGGGAAAAATGAATCATAAAATCATACCCAATCTCATAACTACTTGTTAGCTTTTCAAGCATCTTTCACTTGGTCACCCATTTGTTTGGAAGGGATGAAAACAACATTCAAGGGATGAAAACAACAATAACTTCTGGTATTATGGAAAGTTAAAAAAACAGCATTCAAGGGATTAACAAGTACTCTTACCTTCAACACCTATTAAGTTTTTACATGAAATTTTCTCAGTAAGGTTAAGTTACCTCTGGCCACCTTCATTTATCATATGATGTGATATCATTTCTTTGTGCTTCGCAATCATTTTTTATTTATTGCCTGAAAGTTATTCTCATGTTTGGAAGCAAATTTCCTCTTGCATTCATATACTTACTCCTTAAGTCATAAGTTCCTTAATTCTGCAAAACAGAATTAAGATATTAGTAAAAACTGTATACATAGACTGATAAATTTCTTTCTTTCTTTCTTTTAGGTCAGCGATTTTTTATGTGATGCCTCTGATTCCATGCCTTTTGCACTCTGTTTATTTTGGTGGGACTCTTGTTCAATTTTTTGTTGAGAAGATGGGAATGATGGGTTCCCTTCCACCTCCTTACGGTTAGTTTTTCTGGACTTTTATACTAAGGTAATTTCACTTCTGTATGATTTGTATGGATCTGACAGGACTTGCCTAAATGGATGTTTTATTGAATTAAAATGGGAATTTTCCTTATTCATCATGGTTACTGCTTTTGTCCGAGTAGCTATGAGTTAAATTTTCATTAAGGATCGGATTAATGTTTTTTGGTTAATATGCATGTCCGTCTTACGGTCCGTGTTCGGGGTGCGTGGCTGCCTTACCAATGCACCCAATCCTTGTTGGTTGATGATTTATAACTTTTGATTATGTGGTATAGGGTTTCACCATTACAGTAGGTATTCATAGATCCCCATATCAGCAAAATCCAATAATGATCTTTAGTTTTATAAGTGCAGGGTATTACATTCCTGATATTGTAATGGCAGCCATAGTTGGTATTGCTACTGGTTGGAGTGTTGGCCCCATAATATCTATTTGCGGCAATTGGTTAGCCAGGTCATCCGTCTTGCAATTCTTACTGCATCTTAGTGTGGTTGCCATGGCTCTGTCATCACAGTTTTTTCCATATAGTACAGATGCACCGAAGAGAGTTATTCTCCAGCATACATTTCTCACTGCAGGTATTCCAAAAACTGCATGAAACCTGTATGACTTGTAGAGTACATTCCATGACTTATGCATTCTGTTTATTTTGGTGGATCGAGTTCAGTTGAGTTTTACTTTTGAAGTTCGAGTTCTGTTTGATTTAAAAGCGGAACTCGAGCTTGCTTGATTAGGTTTGTCTAGTAAACAATGAGCCCGATTCTCATACTTGGTTTCTACATGCTTGAGTTCGAATTAAGATTTCCAATGACTAATTAAATACATATTACTAAATTTAAAAAGCTCAATTAAACTCACAAATTACTCGAGTTCTACTTATTTGATAGATTGAGCTATTGAACTCAAGCTCAACTTTACAATAATCGAGCTTAATTAGAGTGTTTTCGATTCAAACTCAAGTAACATAGGAATATAACTGTTTCATTTAGATTCTCGTGGTTAATACTCTATGTCGAAAGGTTGTAACGGTGTTATTCTACTGTTTTACTTGTCGGATTGACAGATGCAAATCAGCTTGTTGATTCAAGTTACGACGTGGCTGTGATAGACTCCAATTCACTGCTATTTCTTTTTAAACATGCACCTGAAGTGGCAAAGGAGTTGCACATTGGTCCAGAGTTCTCTTTCGAAACCGCTAACATGTCTAGCCAACGGACTTTTACGGTATGTAATATGTAAAATTTTAGCTTTCATGCATACCGGCATACTTTTATAAAGTTTACTATAACCTGCAACAATTTGTGAATTAGGAAGAGAATTTTGACCGTAACCCCCTTTAGAACCCGGATGCATGTGCTTGCAAATGTTGGTTCCAACAGGGTTTAGCTAGGTGTGAATAAGAGTATAATCAAGGCAAGCCAAGTTCAAACTTCATATCATAAGAAGTTTGAGTTTGATTCAAAATTTGAGACTTGAAGTTCAATTCAAGCTCGATCAAGTTTCACTTTTAAAACTAAAACTCAAGCTCGAACTTGACAATGATGGAATTTAATCCAAGTTTTTCTTTTCAAACCAAATCCAAGTTATTTCCGAGCACAATTATTGTCTTGTTTACACTTTACATGGCTGAGTGTATTATGTGTCTTCTTACTTGGTTTCATCACTTGGCCTCACAGATTTTTTGCTCGCTGAAGTTAATTTGCATAAACAACATCATATGTGTAAATTTGAGTAATGGGATTTTTGTTTCTTTAATTTTCAGGCAATTTTTCCAGTGAACTTCTTGTTTTCAAGAAGTTTGAAGTTCCCTGCAAAAGGTGACGAGATTTCGAAGAGATATGAACATTTTCCTCATTTGTATCCTAATAAGCCACAAATGACGTCAACAGATGGATCTCGGAGAGTTTATTTGGAGCTTTCCTTAGGGTAAGTTTGAAGCTTTTGCATGTCTCTTCTTGGTTTGCATATACATTTGCTTTAAAATGAAATCAACCCGACCGGTATAATCCGTTTGGTCCGGTAAGTATATTAAAACTGTTTTTTTACTGAATCAGTAAACCAATTTAATTGAGGGGAAAATGAACATTGACATAGATGCATCGGAAAATTCAATGGTGCAGATGTTCCTAAAGTTTGATGACTATAATTTTATCTTTGCAGCTCCTTAGAGGAGGTTTGGGTTGCAGTCCTTAACATTACTGGCCCCTTATCCAGTTGGTCATTTGCTGACAATAAGATAACAGGTATGTAAACTACTTATTTAAAAAAAAATTCCTGAGGTGTAGTCTGGTTTTCATGAATTTCATTGTAAAGGATAAATTTTGCAGTCCCGGAAACCACTGAAGGCGGTCCACCTTCCTACATATGCCGACTTACAGGAGCCGGTCATGAAAATTGGACCTTCTGGTTAGAGGTACAATTCTATTTCGGTTTAATCCGCTAATATTAAATGTATGATGTGAAGAAAACTACGAACATGATACAGTGCACAAATGTCTTAAAATCTATATGATGCATGAATTTTGATTTTCCTATTTGTATGTATATGATCTTATATTCCATACCTGCAGGCTAACAGTTCTGGAGATTTAAGGGTGGAAGTGGCGGTGCTTGACCAAATTTTGGTTGATGAAATAAAGAAGTTGAAGAGGCTTTTCCCAGCTTGGGCAGATGTGATTGCTTTTTCTATTTTTATGTCAACCTATATCTTTTAGTTTTTTTTTTTTTTTTGCAGTGTTATCGATCGGTACCGGTATCGTCTTGTATCTGTCAATACAGGTTCTGTTCTAAATCGGAATAATCGATTTCAAGTATCGTTTTGATCTTCAAACAGAATGTAGTGATAATCATATTGATCTGCTAAAAAATGGATAAAATGAGAAGGGAAATTATCTCTCTGAGAGCTAACTAGTGCATTCTCTATACATCCTGAGAAGTACTGGAAAAAGGTGAGCCTTGCGTCAAGTTCAAATTGGTCTAATTCATGTTTCATTACTTTTGTTTGCCAAAAATGGCTTCCTTCGTCAAAAGTTGAATCCCTCTGACCCACGATTCGGCCATTTCAATCCCGCCATCTCACACGAAATGCACCTCCTTGATCTTCGTAGTCACCACATGGAACATCCCTGGTTCTTCCACGTCAAGCTTCCTCACCGACCCCGGCCGCCTTGCAGATCACATTTCTCCTTCTAGACTTGCCCCACCGCAGAATGCCACTGGTCTGCATCATTTTCAGTTCGTTGCTGTGGCGTAATCCTTTACCACACCTAGTGTGCTTCTTCACTCGGCTTCCATCGACAACCAGAGCTCGAGCAAGCTCATTAAGGATGACATTATCGCATCGTTTCCGCACCCTTTTTTCCTCGTAAGCAAAAGAGCTGTTTCGTGCCTTGCGTTTTCGGTGTTACATTTTTGCACCACTAGAAATTAGAAATTCACAGACTCCACCATAGCCTCCTCTGGCTGCTAACATTAATGGGGTGTATCCATCAGTATCAAATGCATTAACATCACATCCTCTATCAATCAAGATGTGAACTAAATTCAAGTCTCCACGCTTTGCCGCACGATGTAGAGCATAAAACCCAATGGGACCGTTTACTTCTTCAAGTGCATACTCCAGCATTAACTGGTCAAATACATCGCCGTTTTGGTTTATCTCTAATAAGCTGATGGCCGTGTCGCCGTATTTATTAGACAACTTTATATCAGCACCAGCACGAAGAAGTGATTCGAAGGCTTCCAAATGGCCTCCCGATGCAGCCATCGTCAGAGCTGAATTCCCATCGTCATCTAGTTCGTTAAGGTTGATATCTGTCTGTTCAAGGAGTTTCTTTAATGCCTCAATCTCATTTGCTTGAATGATGAACATTAAAGGAGAAAATACGGAGGGATTGCTCGATCGAGGTGTCTTCCCTGCTAGAATCACATCCACAACTGCTTGTTGGAAGCCATGATTCCATTTGGTTAACCCTGCAATGGAACTTGCACTTTGGCCAGCAGAGTTTAACAATCCAAAGTCAGCTCCAGCTGAGGCCAGTACTTTAAGGCACTCCCCACATTTGTATCTAGCAACACACAAATCATAAGTGCAGAATCTCCAAAAGCTGTTTGGGAATCGATATTACATCCGGCTACAATCAGGCATTGAAGAATTTCAGCAAATCCTAGTTTTGCAGTCAAATGGACGGGACATAACTCCGTTTTCGAAGTTGTTTTGACCGGAAATTCTACATCAGCACCAGAATTCAGAAGCATTTCAACGGCTAATGCATTGTTACATAAGATGGCATGGTGGATGAGGGTCCTGCCACAGTAAAGGATGTTTGGAGAGAGGTGTTGAAGCAGCAAGCGCAGGATGGAACCGCTGACTTCAAAGTATTCCACAGCACACCAGGTGACGGAGTAAGCATCAGCTAGTCCGGCACCAACCCTAGTTTCCTCGCCCGTATCAATATCCCAAGATCAAGCTCTGACTCTCACCTTTACGTCTGTCTTGATGCCAGCCTGTTATCATCCATTTCGAATAAGTTAGTACTTAGTAATGTAATTTAAGAACTTTCTGCACGTAACTAAATAAGCAACAACTTAAACCAGAACCCTATACATATGTACAGGTTGCCGATTCAACAACTATTATAGTACTCAATTCAAGTGCATGAAAATTATGGATCTTCATCGATTGCGTTCCGAGATGCATACCTGCAAAAGTGATCTAACAACAGAGGTCTGCCTACAAACAACAGCAGCAGATAGCGCATTACAGTCGATATTCGCGTATAGAGAAGGCTTGGAAGATCGAAGAAGCACCCTGTTAGTTGCATTGGCATCTACTCTGCACTGTCACCGATAAAGGCACAAACGTCATGAGCATAACCTCAAGATATATGATCAATCTCCAAAGCTGATTTATTTAGGGGAAATCAAACTTCAGCAGTATGTCAACACAGGACAGCGGTTTAAGAATTAAAAAAAGGTGAAATTTTGTCATAATGAGAACTACTTTACCTTGATAAGCATGTCAACAAAATCAACAAATTCTCTGCAGCAAGCGGATACGAGAGCTCGTAAGGCAGCCTGCGGGCGGATCATGTCGGTTGCCATTAGCCGCTTGGCGAGTTTGGCATACCCGAGGTAGCTTGACTCCATCAACGCCTCCTCACACGCCTCTTGACATGCACCACTGTTGAGGAGCACCTCCAGTATCTCTATATGACCTTCCCTGACTGCCGCTCTGGTAGCATAGCCTCGAAATAGCTTGTGATTCAAGTTAGCTCCCAAACTCTGCCAAATAGAATATATATATATATATATATATATATATATATATATATATATATATATATATGGCTTTTCTTTAATGATTTCACCTTCCTATAGCTACATACATGCATGCATGCATACATACATACATACATACATACATACATACATACATACATACATACATACATACATAACTAACTGTTTTACCAGCAACTTCTTAACGAGAAACATGTTCCCGACATGATTAGCAAGAAACAGGGGAGTAACTTCAGTCTTGAACTCCTCATAATCGACAATAACTTCGTGGGCAGCCTCATCATGCAACGAAATCTCGGTCGTCTTAGACTTCAAGTTCGCCGTTCTGACGAAGTTGGCGTCCACAAAAGGATCAGCTAAACACTCACACGCCAACTAGAATCATTCCCGTTTAAAGCATCGATAAGCCTCTGAGAAACCTCCTCCTCGTAGTTGACCGGAAACACCAGTTTCCGGACAATATATCTGCCGTGCCATGTCCCTTTAACGGAAAAAATAAACTTCGTTGGGATCCAAGGGAAGTTGATTCAATTTACCAACATATCTAGGGCGTAATTTGAGTAAAAAAATAAACCGAAATAAAATGCTTTGATGTTTGTTGTTGAATCTTTGGTTTTTACAGTGACCACTTAGAAAAAGTTTCTTGGAGCTGAAGGTTTCTTTGGTTTGTTGAACCATATGATTTCAATAATCATTTGTTTTATTTCTTTGTTAACTGAAACGGTTGGCCTAATACAAGACAAAGGCTAAACTTTGTTTTTTAATTACTTTTGTATTAACTAATTAAATCTGGTTTTGGACAAAGATTTGTCCTTAATTTGTATGTCAGCCGGATTTGGCCTGCATGAAAATGATTGACTCTTGTTTCTTACAAATAGCATTGGAAATAATAAATAGGTCTTAAAAGAAGAGTGCAAATGAGGAAAAAATATTTAAAAATTAAAATTAAAATTGTACTGTATCATACGTATAACTAATTTATGTGATTTTTTAATTTCATTCTGTTAGATTCGGATAGAAGTTGACTTCGGGTTAGATAACAAGGAATTATGTTGGCCCGACTTTCATTTTTCTAAAAGTATTCATGTTTAACATATGAACATGGGATATATCACCAATTAGGCTCTTCTCTGAGGGTGGACACTGTCAAGTATCCACCGATCTAGGTTCCACTATTTAGAGGAGTATACTTAAATTTTTTCTCGTATCTATTATTAGAATTCAATTTTTTCAATGCTTATCAAATGTTTACTTTTAAAATTTAATTTTTCAATAATTGTTATTAGAGTCTAATATTTTTTCAATACTTGTTATCATGAGCCTATTTTTTTCTTAATATTTGTTATTAGGTACATATTTTTAAAGTTTAATATTATTCTAATATTTGTTATTAAAGCCTAATTTTTTTTCTAATACTTGTTATTAGGGGCTAATCTTAAAATTCTTTTTTTAATACTTGTTATTAGGGTCTAATTTTAGGTTCATCCTTAGGCCATCAAAATCTTCGAAACGAACTTGCCACCAATAATCCTCTAAACATATGAAAAATCTTTAAAAAAATTACTTATATCCAAACTTATACCTGAATTCGAGTAACATAGCAGAGACTTTGTAAAATCTAATTTGGAGCTCTTTTGTATGGTTGAAACTTGAAAGTTGAAACCTCTTTTTTCCCTGCTGCTGCGGGACTGTATGCTGTGACGAAGCCATAGGCCTTGACGGCTTGGCCCAATCCTGGTTAAGTGGGTTAATTTCATTTTTAGTCCTTCCTAAACATTACGAATTTAATTTATGTCTTTTACCCTTTTGGTTAATTAGTAAAATTTTAAAATTAAGATTTTTAGCTTTGATCCATATAATATTTATAATTTTATCTCAATTATATGTTTTGTCCCTGCACTATCGAAAATATCAAAACAATGGTTGTATTTCTCGAGACACGGTCCAGAATGGTTTGTCAATTCAAGAACAGATTTGTTTTGTGTCCCAAGTCATGTAAACAAACCTTGCACATTTGAGGAGGAGAAGGAAGAGTATACTGGTTTCGTATTAATTTATGTTATTTAGACTCGTGTAAATGTCAAACATGACTTATACGGATATATATCTCACATGAGTATAATTAGAATTGAGTTTTCTGTATCATACATGTGTTCTTTTATTAAATGATATATGTATTTAGCTGTCATTGGTGCCATTAATTTGGTAACTACAAGGTTGAAAAATGTCGCCTTAGAATTGAAATAAAAGTTGTACATTGCTGGTATTGAATATGCAGCCATAAAAGATGTTAATGAAACTAAACATTAACCGATTAAATATGCAGCACCAGGAACGGGTTGGGCTGAGCAATAAAAACCTATAAATCGAAAATCAATTCAAATTGTATTGTTTGAATAATTTATGATTCATAAATTTACAAATCGTAATTATTCGAATTGAATTGAGTATGATTTTTTATATAATTTATAATAAATTTAATTATCTTAAATTGTGAAATAAGTATTTTATACTTTAAAATATTATAGATGGATTATTAATTAAGTTTTATTTACTAAAAATTACTTTTAGGACATATTTATAAAAAGACTTTTTTACTTTTTATCAATTAATGTTTGAAAGTCATAAAATAGCTTATTTTACCAAAATAAAACACAAAATTTTAAAACACAAAATTAATATAAAAAACTGAAAATCTAAATTAACCTAACCAAAAATCGATGGACTATTGAAAATACTTACTGAATTGAACCGAACTGTATATATCAAGGAAAAAACGGGTGATAACTTGGAATAGGTCTAAGTTCTGGTCTTACATGGTGTATGTATCCAACAACAAATATAGTATATATGGATGGATTCGGTTATATAACGTAAAAGTTTTTAAGTTTTACACGATTTTTAGATTGTTAGATGGCTGAAACGAATTGTTGAGAGTAACAGTAGAATATATGAAGATTATCACTTGAGAAAAAAGTAAGGAATTAATCTCAGTCATCTATTTTTCTCATCTAACGATACAAAAAACGTGTAAAACTTAAAATATTTTACATTGTGTAAGTAGATCCTAACTCATATATATATTGGATAGTCTAAAGGCGATAACAAAGTAGTATATGTTCATAGATATCCTTAACCCTTTGACAATGCATACACCATGTAGACATAACGATTTGAACTCATGTCTCCTAGGATGAAAATTAGGGTTGTTCAAAATTACCTGACTTGATTGACCCGGTCCGACTACAGAAAAAGAAAAAACCGAGTATATTACTAAAAAATAATCGACCCAGGATTTTTCGGGTAATTGGGCCGGGCCTGGGCCGATTTTTTTGGTAACCGAGTACCCGACCCGTTACTTTTAATATATTTATTTTCTAGTTTTAAATTATATTTTTATTTTAGGTTTTTTAATATTTTTACCTAAAATTAAATTTAAATCTCTAAATTATTTCTATGTTTGTATTATGCACTTTTAAGTTTTAAAATTTTCAAATATATTTTTATTAATTTGTTAATACAAGAATCGGAAAAAACAAGATAAATATTTTTAATGTCTTTTTGGTGATAAGCTTTAATATATATATATATATATATATATATATATCCAAATATTCATCTTAAAATTAACTTCAAATCACTCATTTTTGTGTTTTGATTATGTATTATAAACTTTTAAATTTTATGTGTTTAATATGTGATAAATTTTATTTTTCACCGAAAAATAAACACAGCAATTAAACCCAACTTAATTTTTTGAGCATTATTTGGGTGACAGACTTTGCTTTGCTATGTGGAATTTATTTGTGGCTTATGAGTTATGACTTTAGATTGCTGTTAAGGAGGGGCTAGTTTAGCATAGGTTTACACTTTACACAGCCTTTGTATGATTGCAAAATTTGGATTATGTTTTGGGTGAATTCTTGTAAGGCTTTCGGTTATTGTGGGCACTCTTTGTTTTTCTTTTCTTTTTTTGCGACTTAATTTCTCCTTTGAAGATTGGATTGATAAAAAACAATTAAACCCAACATGAGTTTTTGGTGAATAGTAAATAAATGCTCAACAGAATAGTTATTAGTTAGTGGCATCGGGTAATGGTGGGAGTGAAAATTTTCAACTCTTTTCAGCAGCACATGGGAGGCATTGGTGTCAACCGGACCAGTCTTGGATCTACGCATATTTTGGGCACAAAAACCAACCACCCTAACTTATTTTATGAAAAATCAACCACTAAATTTATGATTTGATGTTTATTTTTTAATATAATAATAGTTATTTAATTTATTGATTAATTAAACCAAATCAGGTACCGGTGAGATTAAGGACGGAGTCAAGATTTGAGGTTGGGGGCAAACTATAAATGTTTAAAAGTGGGTGACAAATTCATAAATAAATCAAATTTTAAAGAAATTTAAATAAGGAGATAAAGGTGAAAAAAATTTCTTCGGGTGTGGGGGCGATTGCCCCTCCCCACCCATGTAAATCCATCCCTGGTTGAGAACTATTATGGGAATACTTTTCACTTCAAGTTATTTCATTCACAGGATTAAAGATTCAAACTCCTAACTTTACATAAAAAAATTAGTTTACCATCTCAATTCCCACCTCATCCACTATTGATTTATGTTTAATCAATGCTCTTTAGGCTTCCCTTCTACCCTTCTACCGATAATAATTTAAAAAGTCGGTTGAAATTTTAATATAATTAATGTCTTATTAATTTGTGTTTTATTGAATAATTATAAATAATTTAAGCATTTTATACAAGTAGTAGATAAAACAGAATATATCTAAACTCACTTTATAACCAGTTAGACTAGTGGGATTAAACGCTAAGTCCTTTAAATAAGATTATAAATTAAAACCATAATGTCTTAAACAGGATAAATTGGATCTGGAGGATCATCTCATAATATGTTTATGTAATATCCGATTGACATGCGTCTCGATCCACTGGGACTAGGTAGTTTCCAATATTGATCGCTTTTGGCCTTTAACTAAGAAATTTGCAAGTAAC
This sequence comes from Hibiscus tridactylites, assembly GCA_958450335.1. Lineage (NCBI taxonomy): Eukaryota > Viridiplantae > Streptophyta > Magnoliopsida > Malvales > Malvaceae > Hibiscus > Hibiscus tridactylites. The sequence continues at coordinate 23,193,565 of OY288283.1, forward strand.
CAAAAAGGGGTTTGTAAGAATTAAATCGAATGACTAAAATAAATAAGTAAAGCAAGAAATGATTGAAGATAATTATGAATTAAATTAGCATCAAGCTCCGCTTTGCCACAACTTCTCTAGATCATTGAAGTGATTTTACTTCAATCTCTTGCCGGTTACAATCTATAAGGCTCAACCCTTGTAACTTGCTTCTCTAAGGTAAACTCGGTTCCCAGGGCAATCCTTGGAACTAAGTGTTGAGTTGATTAGCCACGACAATCGATGCTAATAAACCCGCGCTTAGTGCTGAAGAAGCCCGTGCTCAGACAGTTGTCTCAACGAGAATCAAGTCCGATCTTAATTCCCCTTAGTGGACCGCCACTAAGTTTGTTCTTAGGGAATTGAATCAGCTACAAAACTTTTCTCATCCCCAACGGTAGATCAAGATGACTTCACCACGACATGCACTTTCCAAGATGAAGCAAACGTAACCTATTTTTCTGAGAATCAAGAAAAATGTTGAAGGTTTGAAGAACGTTTCTAATCTCACGAGGTAAGTTGGGTTTTGGCGTTGCTCTTGGCTATGGTGATTTAGCTAAGCATAGTTTGTAGTGAAACCATATTTAATTTTTTTCACGAAGGGAAAAAGAAAATGGAGGAAGAGAAATGTATTCAGCTCAATGGTAAAAGAAAACAATGAGCAAGTGATGATTTGATCTCACCCCAAAGTGGGGTATTTATAGTATCTAAAAAAATTTAAAACCCTAAAAAATCAATCCCAAAATAATTCAAAATAAATACATAAGATAATATCCAAGTTTAAAATTTAAAATCCGCTGATAGGCTATCTGATACGTGGCTGATAGGTTATCATTGCTGCTGACGTCAGCTTCTAGAAGGTGCTGATGTGGCGTCCAGTCAGCATTCATGCCCATGAATCCACCTTCGAATCTAGAACTTCTGCAGATTTTGACCTTTTCCAATATGATTTCCAGCCACATAGTTCCTGCATGAAAAAGCACAGAACAACCCACATTTCAGCATCTAAAGTCATCCATTTAATCAAAATTAGAACTAAAATCATAACCAATCTAGCCACTCATCACCGATTCACTTGTTGTTATAAAAATATATAAACTCTAAATCTGAAATCATTTGCAAGACATTCATGATTAAGATAAGGGTAAACTACACGAAATACCACTTAATTTTTGTATCGAACATATCACTAAACTATAAAATGATACGATTGTATCACTAAACATTGTTTTTTGCTATTATTATAACATTGAACCTTATTTTTTGTTCAATCCAAGCACTCGACTGTTAAATTGTAACAGACTGTTAAATTCAAAATGACGTCGTTTTAGTATAGTTGCTTCGATGCCTAAGATAGGCCAAAACGACGTCGTTTTGTTCGTTAAAAAAATTAAAAAAAACACTACATTTGAGGAGGATTGAACCAAGGACCTCTAAGATAAAAGGTTTACACCAAATCAACTTAAAAATTTGGTATAATTCTAACGGAAATACTATATAAATAATACTGCAATTAAACTTAATTTCATATATCTCATGATATAATTTTATAATATTTATAATATAATTTTATAAATATATTAACTTTATAAATAAATATTATTTATAATTTATATTATAAACTAATTTATAATATATATATAATTAAACCATAAACTCCAAAACTCAAACCCTAAACCATATATGTAACTAAACCCCAAACCCTAAACCACGTATATAAATAAATCCTAAATCATAGGCCCTAAACCATATATGTAACTAAACCTTAAACCCTAAACCATGTATATAAATAAATCCTAAATCATAGACTCTAAACTATATATGTAACTAAACCCTATATATATAACTAAATAAAAAATCATAAACCCTAAAACTAAAATATCATTTATAATTGATATTACAAATCTTAATATATATTATAAATAACTTTAATTTTAAGATTTTGGGTTTGAGATTTATGATTTAATTATATATATTTAGGGTTTGGGGTTTGATATTTTAGATTTAATTATATATATATGGTTTAGGGTTTGTAGTTTAATTAGTTACATGTATGGTTTAGGGTTTAGTTTTATATATTACAAAAACAATATTGTAGTTTTGTAATCTAAATTATAAATACTATTTTTTATAAAGTTAATATATTTATAAATTATATTATAAATATTATAAAATTATATCATGAGATAAATGAAACTAAGTTCAATTGCAGTATTATTTATAGTTTGTTAGGATTATATTAAGTCTTTAAGTTGGTTTTGTGGTTTGATTTAAACCTTTTATCTTAGAGGTCCTTGGTTCAATCCTCCTAAAATGCAGTGTTTCTTAATTTTTTTACTAGCAAAACCACGTCGTTTTGGCCTATCTTAGGCATCAAAGCAACTATATCAATACATCATCGTTTTAAATTTAACAGTCTGTTACAGTATAATGGTTGAGTGCTTGGATTGAACAAAAAACAACGTTCAGTACTATAGTAATAGTAAAAAAATAATGCTCTGTGGTACAATAGTATCATTTTATAGTTCAGTGGTATGTTCGATACAAATGTTAAAGTTTAGTGGCATTTTGTGTAGTTTACCCTATGTTAATTTGTTAAATCTTAAATTAGAAATAAATTTTTATTAAAAATATAATGACCATGTTTGACAATTAGTGGATAGTTGATAGCTAAGAGCGGATTGCATTAGTTGATAGCTGATAACTGATTGCATTAGTTGATTTGACTAACAAATTGCATTAGCTGGTTGTATAAAAGTATTTGGTAAATTAATTGATAGTTGATTGTTGTTTGATTATTTAAACAAGCAAAATGACATATAAGGACATGATTATATTCGATACTTATTTGAATAGTTTATTAGTTATCAATATTTTGTATATATTAATATTAAATATATTATAAAAAATATTTTTTAATATAACATTACTAAGCATATTTGTAACACCCGGGTTTAGGGGTCGGGTGAAAATAATATTTTAATATTATTTCGGGTTCGGTTTTATAATTAAAATAATCTTTTAAGTTTCAGGTTTCAAAAATAAATATTTTACATTGGACCAAATTGAATGAATTGCAAATTGAAGAGTTTTTAAAGAATAAAGGGGATAGCCATTTATTAATGGCAAACTTGTAAATAATACAAGTTCTAATTTTAAATCCCCCTTTATCCAACATTTCACTATTCATCCTCTTCTCCAACAAAAATCAACGTGGAATAGAGCTCTCCCATCTCTTCCACTATTCCATTTCATTACTCCCCCGTTTCAACTCGTTTTTGAAAGGTAACGCCATTTTTGACTTCTCCTCGACATCCTCTCTTCAAAAGTACACTTAGTTTTCATTTTCGTTAAGGTTTTGGAAAATGGAGTTTTGGAGATTTTGATTAAAAATGGTAACTTTATGTTGTTAAGTTTAATGTTTTGATTCAAGGTTGTTAGTTATGGAGTCTAGGAGTTAAATGGTACCACATATGTGAATTTTTCTTGGTTTTAAACAAATTCCCGAAATTGGGTTTGAATGGGGTTTTTGAAGGGTTTTGGGTGAGTTTTGGGGGTTGTTTTAGGTTGGAATTGATAGGCTATTGGTAGTGCTATGGTTAGGGTTGATTTGGGATCATTTGTGGGCATAAAAGGTGTTGGAAACATGGGTTTTGGATGAGGTTTTGGGGCTGCCCGAGATTGCTAAATGTGGGGTTTGTTTATGGCTTGAAACATTGTGAATTGTGTTTGAATTGTATTCCGGGTTAGTACTTTGATGCTTGGGCTGATTTGAGGTTGTTTGAATTGTATTGAGGTTGTTTAGAAGCGAGAACTTGTGTCGGAGAAGCATCGGGAAGAAATCCAGAAGCTTGAGGGTGGTTGCTTGCTTGGCCTTGAGCTTGGAAGCTTAGGTGAATGGTTAAATGTTTAAAGTGGTTTTAAATGGTTGGTTCGAGCATGTGGACTAGGTCGGGCTTGGTAGACCCACCTAGAGTTAGGATTGGGGTGGTAGCCTAATCCTAAACTTAAACTAGAGCCATTGGTTGAACTTGTATTTGATGAATATGCCTCGTAATATTTGTGATGTGACGATTTATGTATAATGTGTTATACATGTGAAATGAGGCATGATTTGTGATGCATTGTGATATGCATGTGAATGGTTCATGATTGTGATCATGGTGAGTACGTGCTAAGCACGGAATTGATTGAAATGAATAATGTGGACTGAGTTAAATGTTGGCACTAGTATGCTTGAGTACAAATGATCGATCATTAGGATGTTAGTGTGCACACATGAGTCTAAATTCGCGCGTGGCCTTGGTGGCGTTGAGTCACCAAGGAGGAGTATGGGTTCGCCCGGAAATTGTATTGATATTAGTCGATGATGAGTGGAATCCCATCGACGGGGCGTGAGGATGAGTGGAATCCCCTCCGCGAGACCGGTGATGAGTGTAATCCCACCGTGAGGTAAAGTGGTTGTTGGATGTGAGTTCCAACGGGTTTATCCGCGTATTCGGGTCATAGCTAGGTGCCAATATTGATTGATGTTTATATCAATGTGTTGTGGAATGTGATCTCTACTTGGATGTTTATATGTGATTACATATGTTGTGAATTAGAGCTTGTTGAGCATGGAATATAATTGGATATTGTTCATGCATCTTTAACTTTTGGCTCTTGAAGATCTTTGGTAATTATGTATTTACCTTGGTTGAGATCGTGCTTGGACCCTGCATTGTCGAGGTTTGTTTTTAAAGAGCTTACCCTCACTAAGCTTTATTGCTTACGCTCTCTCTTTGTTCGACAATGCAGATCCTTAGATCGTGGGTTGTTAAGTGCAATAAGGGGGCCTCCAAGTGTGCTTCGTGGTGCTTGTTTAGCTACCAAGTATGAACATTTTAATTAAGATGTAATGGTCAAGCAATGGGACATGTAATTGTGTTATGATGCTTTTGGATTATGTTGTTGTTGTTGTTGTTTAGGAGCATGTTAGACTCCTCGTTTGTGCTTGTTAAATTGGCTTTTGGGATGTATGCCCTTGCTTGTAAACCTTGTTAGTATTTGCTACCTAGAATTGTCTAAGTATTGACTATGTTGATGTATGCTTTTGGCAATGCCTTGATTTGATGTTTCTCTATATGTGTCTTGGGTGTTTTAAGCATGCTTGTTATGTTGGTTTGCCTTAGGATTGATGTTAGTGTGATGTTTGAGGTTTTAGAGGGGTTTAGGGACATCCTTGTGCCATAAACCAGCTAAAACCAGTCTGCAGACAGAGGGCGTTTCGAAACGGGCTACCCTGTTTCGATACGGTCCCTTTGTTTTTGGCCGGGCGTTTCGAAATGCGGGGAGGCCGTTTCGGTACATTTTCGCTACTGGAATTCTAAGAAATTGACGAGATGAAGGTGTTCCGAAACGGGTCCAAGGGTTTCGAAACGGTAAAAATCTCGTTGACCACTAGAAGTTGACCATAGAGGGTGTTTCGGAACGATTGACCTCCGTTCTGATACGACCTCTTCGTGTAGGCTTAGAACCGTTGACCAGGTCAAGGCGTTTCGATACACCTTGAGGGTGTTTCGAAACGGCCTGCTTAATCACATAAATATGGACTGTTTTGTATAGGTTGTTCGAGTTATTGTTTTATGTATGCTTGGCTTTCCGCTGTTATGATCACATAGGATACGAATGAGCCTTTAGAAAAGATTAAATTAAAAAGAAATTTTCTGGGTCGTTAACCGAGGAGGAACCTTAACGGGTTTTGCTTCGGTTTTCCCTGTGTGGCCCACTCGGACCGGTCAAGCGTCTGGACCGGGACGAGGGGGTTACAATATTTGAAAGATCTATATATTAATTTATTATTTATATAATTATTTTTAATACAATTGAGTTGATTATTAAATTTAAATACAAATATAAATGTGTGAGAATAAAAAGAAATAAGACAAAAAATATTAGTTTTAAAATGTCACAATTATATGAGGGTGAAGAATTAAAATAAGAAATGTTAAATTTGTTGTAAATAAAATAACGACGAACAACGAATAAGAATAAAATAACAAAGAGGTGAGAGAAAGAGGGAGATTCGTATTATTATCAAAACTAGACTTGTGTACAATGCCTTAATCTATTTATAGGCATAAGAAGTACATAATACATTAAACTCTAATTAATGGAGATAATATTCCTAACGATAAAGTAAATCAAATCTCCTAGATAAAGTTCTTATCATTATAGACATCCACATAGATAAATATTCATAACACCCCCTTGGATGTCTATGAAGATAATGTGTCTTGTTAAAACCTTACTAAGATAAAAACCCAGTGGGAAAAAATATTTAGTGAAGGAAAAAGAGTACACACATCTTTGATACGCATAACATGTTGCCTCATTAAAAACCTTACCAGGAAAACCAATTGGGACAAAACCTCGGTTAAGGGAAAAAGATTGCAACGCGTATTTACTCTCCCTCATGAAAACATCACATAAGATCTTTGAATCTTCATAATTCAATCTTAAATACTATTTTTCTAAAGATCGTGAGGGATGAAACTTTGGAGTAATATGTTCCATGATGTATCCACCTTTCATTATCTCTACACAAGATATCATTGTATCATATATTGTGAAAGTAAATCGCATATCTTCTAGATATGTTGGGTCAATGGTCTTAGCCAAACACATTTTTGGCTTGCCTCGTGCATAACAATTATCTCAACAAGATTTGAGGAGACATCGACGAATGTTTGAAGATCTAAAGGTAATGATATTTGTATATCCATGAATATTCTTGACCAACTAATCTGTGGTGCCTCAAGATTCTTTTTCTCAAATACTTGCATTAAATCTTTTGAAAGCTCTTTATGAGTTTCCAATTTGAAGCTCTTCAGGAGTGCTAATGATATAATGAATCTTGATCCAAACTCCTTTATAAAATACATAAGGAAATATGACCATTCTTATAGTATTTCCTCAATTAGTGTAACACCCCGAGTTTAGGGCCGGAAGATAATCGGATTAGTCAAGCCGAGTCGGGTTAAATTTAAATTGGAGAAAAACTAATTTTTAACATAAACCTAAAGTGTTTTGAAGGAAGAAGGGCAAAAAGGAGATTTTGTAATTCCAAAAAGGTTTTTCAAAAGCTATCATCTTTCTCAACCCTTTCTCCCAACGTTACTTTCACACAAAAACCAATTTCACTATTCCATTGGTTTCAACACTTCAATCCAAGTGATTTCTTCAAGGTAAATGGCTCCTTAACTTGGTTTTATCTTTCTTGAGTCATAAATGCTAAGATTGTTGCAAAACTCATGGATTAAACTTGTTTTGATTTTTAAAGTTTGGTTTGAAATGAAAGGGAGTTTATGGGTTTTTCGTTTGGGTTATCTATGGATGAGTTTGAGGGTGTTTTTAACTTTGTTTTATTGCTAAAATAATATGAAAATAATGGGTTGTTATGGGAAACCCGAAATGGGTATTTCGGGTGATTTTAGGAGTTGAAAATCTTGAGTTTTTGGATGGGTTTTGGGTCTAAATGACAATTGAAGGTTTGATAGCTTTGGGTTGATGTTTAGGGGTGTTAAAAGATAGATTTTTGATGGTAAATTCTTTGGGTGTGGCTGCAAGTAGTTTGGGGCTGATTTGATATGTATTGGGTGAAGTTTGGGTTTGAATCGTTGTGTGTTGTTGCAAGATTATTAAGTTCTGGGTTCTTGCTATGTTTGTGAGTGTTTTAGTGTTCTAATGCTCAGTTTTGGGTTGCTTAAAACATAGGAATCAGATTTGGGCTTCGTGGACAGAAATCCAGGTAGTTCGAAGGCTTGATTCGACATCTTGGACATCGTTTGTGTGTTGGCTAGCGAGTGGATCGATTTTAAAAGCCTTAACGTGGTTAAGGGAATGTTTTGGGAGTTTGGATTGAGCTTGAAAGGCCAATCCAAGCTCAAGAGTAAGTTTTAAAGGTTTATGCAATTAATCTGTGTTTTATGATTCTTGATGCAATGTGAACATGTCATGTTGATAATGTGTTAGTTGCATTGTTATACATGTTGAGATTTATGACTTGTGTTTATATTTGCATTGTGAGTACATGCTTTTCATGGAAGTTTGGACATGGTAAGTGGTTCAAGCATCGGTAATGCTTGTGGTTGTGATGAGTATATTGACACATGTTGAGTTGTTACCAGATATAATTGATCGATCAATAGGATTACAGTGCACTCGAGGTGAAAGTTGTGCGTGGCCTTAGTGATGTTAGATTCCACTAAGAAGGAGTACGATGATGTGAGATTCCACCCAAAGTTATGTTTTTACTAGATGAGTGAATACGATGAATGTCAATATACCCGTGATGCTTTAATTCTCATGTTAAGCATGTTGTTTATTTCCTCTTTTATGCTTATGCATTGTTGGTTACTTTACTTGCGTTATGAGAATGAGCATGTGGTAAGCCTAAGACTTGTGGTTGCATTCAGTAAATGCACATGAAGGTAAATGCATGTTGTTATGTGTTCAAGCATGTGGAGATGATTTGGAAATGGTTTTGGTTTTCAAGCAAACTATGTTTTAAAACTGCATTGTTGTAGCTACCGTTTTGAGCACCGCTCACTAAGCTTAAACACTTACGCTCTCTTTTCCAACAATGCAGGCCCTTAGACCTATGGAGCAGCTCGGGGAACAAGGGAGAATCCAAGAGAGTTTGGTTTGCTCAAGTATGAGTTTAGACTTCAATAATTAGTATTAAGCAATGGGATAAGACCTTTATGTTTGAGGTGATTTTGGCATGTCCTTTTTTCTTAGACAAGTTTTTTTAGTTGCTTTGGGCTTGTAATGCCTTTTACCATGATGATTTATGCTTTTGTTTAGTTTTTGGCGATGAATGCTAAATATGCATGTTTCCTTTTAAAATCTTATCATGTTGGATGTTGCCTCGTTATGTGTTTATCTTGCTTTACATGTGGATCCATGTATGCCTTGTGTTATATGTATGCTTGTATGTTGCTTAAATGCTTGCTATATGCCTCTTGTGTGGAGTCCCTTGTGTTTTTCAGCTAAAACCTGTTTTGTCGGGCAGGGCATATCGATACACTCAAGGGCGATATCGATACGGTCCCTTGTTTTGGGCAAGGCATACCGGTACGCGGGGGTGTATCAATACCCAAAATGCTCTATGGAAATCTGAGAAATTGACGAGATTTTGGCGTATCGGTACGGGTCCTAAGAGTATCGGTATGGTCTTCGTAGTTGACCAATAGAAGTTGACCGTTGATGGCGTATCAATACCCTCCTTGTGGGTATCAATACGGTTTCCCTAGAGTTGACTCTGAAGCGTTGACCAAGTATAGGCATACCGATACAGTCCTTTAGCGTATCGATACGGCCTGTTGTAAAATCTGAAAAGAGTTATCTTAATTGCATGTTTTGCTTAATTTTGTATCCATGTGTATTTTTCGTTGCGTATCCTCTCACATAGGATATATTTAATGCATCTAGACAAGATAACTTTAAAATAAATTTTCTAGGGTTGCTAATCGGAGTGGAGCCTTAACGGGTTTCACTTCAGTTTTCCCCGTGTAACCCGTTCGATGCGGTCTAGTGGCTAGGCTGGGTCGAGGGGGTTACAATTAGTACCCACTAAGGCGATAATACCAAATGCGCCAAAATATGAATATTCAAGAGGACATATCTAAATAAATTTTCTCGAAAATTTCCAAATCCATCACGATAACTTTCCTTTTATAGGGATCCACAAAATGATTAGACTCATATATAATATTTCATAACTGCCAAAGTAACTGCATCCACTATAAAGTAATTAGAATTCTTCATAAATCATAATTCAGTAGTATTTGTGACTACTTATTTGTGCCCCACTTGCATTAAACCTTTAGGGGTTTAGACTTGTTGTCACTAAATTTTCACCTCAATTTTAAATAATTCGAAAAAATAAAATAAAAATATATTTTACCTTTAAATAATAAAAGGCTCAATCTTTTTAAATTAAATTAAAAGAAAACAATAAAAAGCCATCTTTCAAAACTCATTTTTAAACCCCACCTTTTAAAATAAAAACCCATTTTCAAAAGAGCCCATTTTGAAAAAAGCTCATCTTTTAAAAAAAGGAAGAAAAAAAAGAAAAAAATGTGATAAAATTAAAAATAAAATAAATAATAATGATAGTAATTATGTAAAAAGGGAAATAAAATTAAACAATAAAAAACAACAACAAAAAGAGCAGCAAAAAATAACAAAAAGAAAAGGAAAAAGAAAAGCAAAAAGGGGCCCACGCTCGAGCCAGCAGCTAACCCCAGCCCAAATCAAACTCTTGTCGCGCGGTTCATGATGGCCGGCCGACGCCTACAGGCCACAACCAGCGACGCCATTGGTACAGGCCAGACCGTCTCGCCGCCGTCGTCTCAATGCCACCAACCCCGCTTGCCGTCGCCGCTTCTGCTCGCCGAAATCTGCAAAAAATCTAAACTAAATAATAAACCCTAGATTCGAATGAAATGGGAAATTCTATCCCGAATTTGGATCAAAATGAATGATTTCTTGGGGGTTTTACTGGTATCAAGTTGTTTGTTTGATTTAGGCTCCAATTTGGAGATTGAATTCGGAAATTAGCTTGATTTTAAAGCTCAAAATTTAATATAAAACCCCCTCACCCACTTGTTCAAAAAATTATTTTGAGAGAAAAACCACTAAAAGGGGTTTAAGAAAAATCCGAAAAATTCTATGATTTTTTCTTGAGTTGGCTGGAAACTTTTGGAGTGAAAATTCGAGTTTGGAGCAATTTTTCGGAGGTGGTTTGGAGCATTTCGAGAAGCTTGAATTCGAGTTCAGCGTTCGTCGATTTCTGGTAAAATTTCTAACTTTTCTAACTATTTTGGTGTTTTTGCTTGTGTTGTTTGTGATTTTTAAGTTACTTTTTCGAAGTCGGAAAATCGTTCATGATTCCAGTAATTTTTTTGTTTTAAATTTTGTTTTAATATTTAGTTTGATCCTAAAATGTTTGCATGCTTTTAAAAAAAGTTGTTAGGGTAATTTTGATCTTTAGGAATGTAGAAAATAATTTAAAAGATGTTTAGATTTTAAATGCAAGAATAAAAAAGAATAAATGTAGTTAAATTAAAAAACTTGAAATTAGATATTTAATTAAATAATAATAATAATGTGAGGTATGAAATAACAAAAGGGCCTGATTTAAAAAAAGATTTTTATGATTTGTTTTAAATAATAGATGGGTAAAAATGATTTTAAAAAAAAATAAATAAAGATATTTTTTTGGAAAGAAAAAAGAAAAGAAATAAGGTTTTTCAAGAATAAAGGAAATAAAAGGGTTAGGGTCTAGGATTTAAATAAATTTTTGAAAAGAAAAAATTTAAAAGAAATTCTTTAGGAAAAATAAATTTTTTAAAAGAATTATTTTAAGAGGATAAAATAAAAAGTGAAAAAATGAAAACAAGTTTAAAAAAAGGTGAATATGCTTTTGAAAAAGGAAAGCACAAAATGGTAAAAAACATAAAAATAAAAAAAAGTAAAAAGTAAAATGATGTAAAAAGAGTCTTAGCTTAGAAAATAATGAAAAGAAATAAAGGCTTTTAAAAGGAAGAATAAAAAGGGTAAAATTCAAAAAAATAAAAAGTTTACTTGCTTGTTTTAGAAATAGGTGAAAACTTTGGGTTAAGGACTAAAGCTTAGATAGATATTTGTTTGTAGAAAAATGTTCTTCATAAAAATAAAATACACTTAAGCATATTTAAACCTTAACTTAGAAATGAAAGACTTAAACATTTTTAGGGCTTTTAAATAATCAAACTTAGAATTTAAATAAAATGCTCAACACACTAAATTGCTTTGTTGCTTGAAAAAAGAAAACATAATTCAATGCGGTGTCTTATCAAACGAGAATGACGGGTTAGCGCCAGAAATGTTGGCGGTGTTTAAAGTTCATCTCCCAGGCGATAAGACCGTTAAAATATACTAATATTCATTAAACGGACAAGTAAAGTCGAACCTTTTTAAACTTGCAAATTCCAGTTTTGAAAACGTTTTAAAACCAATTAGGTACCAATTTTGGGCTTCGTGGGGGTGCTAACCCTTCTCCACCCGTAACCGACCCCCGAACCTATTTTCTGATTTTCGCAAATCGAAACCGTTATTTTATTAAAACAAAAAATGTTCTATTAAAATAACCCTACTTTTAAAAGTGATTCAATCACACTTTTTTTTCAAAAAAGATTGGTAGCAACTTTGTTGATTTTAAAAAGTTGTTTTTCCAAAAATAGTCAAAGCCTCCTCCAAAAAGGCAGTTGCGACAGCTTGACGACTCCGCTGTGGACATGTTTTTGTTTTTTAAATAAAAACAAAGAGGGTCATACCAAAAATTGGTTTTAAATGATTTAAAAAAAAACGTTTTTTTTATAAATATGGAATTTGCAAGTTCATCATAGGTTCTATTTATTTGTCCGATTAAATGAATATAGCTCTATTTTATGCATTTAAGACTTAATTCTAAGCTCTATTCCCGAGCTTTGTCCCGTTCGTTTTAAGAGGGGGAACACGCTTTGCTCATGCAAGAATATTGATTCTTCGTATGACCATCGCAAAGTACCTTTGGGACTCAATCCCTTTGCCTTTGTAAGGATATTGATTCTTCGAGAAGGCTTCGGTGGTGAGTCCTCTTGAGTTGAATTCGATTCATTTGTAGCCTATAATGGGTAAGAATCGAGGGCCTTGCTCTCTTAGCAGAGAGCAGCAAGGACATCTCGGGTACCTTTTTAGAACCAAACCAAGTTTGAGAATTTAGAGCCTACCCCTAATAGAGCCATGCGGAAAGCCTAGGTTGTTGAGTCGTAGGAATAATCTGTGGAGACATGTCTTGAAATGTTGGAATGTCGGCCTAGGATTATTATGTAATTATTTTGGATCTTTTAGGTTTTTGTTTATGTTTTTTTTATTACCAACCTTCGTATGTGTGAGTTTTGTTTTGTAACATATTTATTTGTTACCAACCATCGTATGTGTGAGCTTTGTTTTGTAGCATGTTTATTTGTTACTAACCTGCTTGTGTGCGAGTTTTGTTTTTATAGCATATTTATTTATTGCATGCATCCCATATTTAGAATAGGTTGATTCTGGAAAATTGTTCAAATTATGAATGGAAAGCTCTTTAAAAAGAGGAGAACCAAGCACATGACGATATTGGCAACTGAAGTTGAAATCCTTCGTAAGTACATCCAGCCGTAGGAGAAGTTGGACCAAGGCTCATATGGCTAGTTGAAGAAATCAAGGAGTTAGGTGTTCAAGCAGGAAAATATTTGTAATTTAAAAAAAAAACAGATGTAATAAAAGCTTTCGAATTTAATAAAGAGTTTCCTTTCGTGAGCAGATTTTCAATGGAATTGATGGCCCTTCGACTGCATTCATGCATTTGCACTGTTTTGCTTACTTCGTTGTTTGCTTTTGTGAATTTGTTTGTGCATACATACATTTGCTTACATACATTTGTTTCTTTGTTTGTTTGCATTAAATAATGTTTTGATCATTGCATTCATTCATGTAAAAAAAGATTAATTTTGGAATATTCCATTTAAATAGTAAAAATCCCGCACAAACACGACTCAAGCCATGAGCATTGAGGAAAGATTGACAACTCTGGAAGCAAATCAGAAGAGCATTTGTGACAAGCTTGAGAATATGGTAAATAATCCGAAGAAAGAGATTGAGATATCACACCAGAAAACAGTAAGCCAAATCCCATCCATGCTTGGGTTCAAGGACCCATAAGCGAGAGAAGACACCAACACTTTCCCGGGGATGGCTTTTGTACAAAAGGAACTAGCTTAACCTAAAGTCAAGGTCTCAAAATCTTATGCCCGTACTGAAGACAACACCGACGAGGTTCGCAGCCCCAAGATGCCTGACCTCAATGAAGAAACTAACATGACAAAGGTCGAGAAGAAATGGGAAGACCGCTACAAGAAGCTGGTGGAAATGTTTAAAGTTTATCAAGAAGGAAGCATTTATGGTGGCAAGGATGCTAGAGACTTGAGTCTAGTTTCGGACTTGGTTGCACCTCCAAAGTTCAAGGCCCCTGACTTCGAGAAGTATAATGGCACTACATGCCAATTGGCACACTTGACTATGTATTGCCGGAAAATGTCACCGCATTTAGAAAACGAAAGTTGTTAATCCACTATTTTCAAGACAGTCTATTTGGGTATGCTATCTGATGGCATGCTCAATTGAGTCATGCCAACATACGCACTTGGAGAGATTTGTCAAAAGCTTTCCTCAAACAGTATGAGTATGTAACAGATATGGCCCCAAGCAGGATTGTATTGTAGAATTTGGAGAAAAAAAGCCCAATGAGAGCTTCCGCCAGTATGCCCAGAGATGGCGAGATGTGGCAGCCTAAGTTCAACCTCCACTTTCGGAAAATGAGGTTACTCCAATGTTTGTGGAGACATTAAATGGACCTTTCTATAACTACATGTTAAATCACGCCACCGAAGGTTTTGCATAAATGATCATGAATGGAGAGTTAATATTGGCAGCCATCAGAAATGGAAGACTTGAGAGAGAAGAAGATGACGAGGATGAGTGTGTTTAGAGTTGTCACGAAGTCGTTGGAGGCAAGATTGGCCGGGATTCGTGCTTTCATGGAATAAAACTTAATTTTCTCTAGACAATTGGGATCATGCTTAGAACCAACCCTCTTGCTTTTGCTCGCGAGCATTAGGGATCTTTTGTAAGGGCTTCTATGTCAGTTTATTTGTTTAAAGATGCATTTTCCCTTCAAACGGAAAACATTTCTACTTTTTGTTCTTTTCCCTTCTTTGCATTTTTATCCATTTTTTCAAGCATACATCTTCTTTGCAGAGTCCTAATTATTAATTGTATGAATGATTCTTGAAACTAATCCCGAGATAGAGGGGCAAAATGTGTGTTTATGATTAACGGGGAAATCCCATATACAGATTATGAGAGTATTTTCTTCTCAGACATTGATGTTAGGGTCCTTGAATGAAGTGATAACTCTAAAACATCTACCAACTGGAGACTGCTTTTCTTTGACGGTATTTCTGTGTGAAATGACATTTGGCATTCCTTCACGAATAAGAAAATTCATTTGTCGTCCCCTTTGAGACTAATATTATTTTTCTTGTGATTTAACCCTAACCAAGGATCACTTCCCACACCGAGGGCAAAGAAAATGAAAAGGTGTTTGAAAGAAATATGTTAGATTAAGTTGAATGTCCTAAACTATAAATGAAAAGGACATAAAAAGAAAAACAAGAAAAAAGATAGAAAAAGAAAAGAGAAAAAAAAAAGAAAGAAGAAGAAAGAAGAAGAAAAAGAGAAAAAGAAGAGAGAAGAAAAAAGGAAAGAGAAAAAAATAGAAAAAAAGGAAAGAAGAAAGAAGAAAAAAAAGAAAAAAAGAGAAGAGAAGAAGAGAAAAAGAAAATAAATGAAGAAAAATGCGAAGGAAGTTTTGAAATCCTTCAAACGATTGTACCAGAAAAGGAAATGAACTCTAGGGTGAAAACTCGAAATGGGCAGTCTAGAGTGATCCAAAGAATAAAAGAAGAAGAGCAAAGATTTCATCAGGAAATGTTGATCCTTGGTTTAATCACCCTTAAAATATGAATTTGAGCATTTATATCCTTTCTTTGGCAACCTGAGCCAAGCATACATTACAAGCCTTAAAAGACCATTTGGATCACACATGAATATTCGAGAAAAGGAGTTTGTCTTCAGAACACATTCCGCCTAATTGAGCTAACCTTTCTTCAGGGACTTCGAGCTTCTAATGTCTGATTGAGATTAGAAAAGTAGGGAATTTTAAATTTGGGGAGTGTCTGAGTAAAAGAGAGCCACCAAAAGTGGGGCACTATCCGGTTGATGAATTCTTGAATCATTCACGCTTTGAATTTTGGGGCATCTGATTTTGCCCCTTTCTTGTGTTTGCCATGACTGTTTTCTTAAGGTCCCTATTTTTAGCCTTTCCTTGCGTTTGCTATGACTTTTTTCTTGAACTATCTTTTCTAGCCTTTTCTTGCATCTTACAAGTAGGCTGACATAGATTAATAAAAAGCAAAAAATTTCTTGGTATTGATCTCGACTGTAGGAGACTATAAACAAATGTTTTCATCACTTCATAAAATAATTGAACATCAATTTGAATAGGGGAATCGCCTTGAATAAGAAGAAAAAAGAAGAAGCACATGTGAGGAAGAATTTGAAGTGGGTCGTGATGTCAAGAAAAGGTCCACATATAAGATGAAAAAACTCAGAAGTATGAAAAGAGATAGAATTGCACTTGATAAGCAAATGATGTCATCAGATTGGGGCAGTCTACAAGCCCTCGGTATTAATAGGCGTGAGAAGAAGAGATTGAAGCGCCAACATCATTCGAAGATATTCAAGGTGGAAATAAGCTCTCACATACAAGCAATTCAAGATGTCATGCAAGGGCAAAAATTTGAGAATTCACAAAAAGCATTGAGGATGCTAGATAAGGGGCATACGAAGACTTAAAGCTTTCAAAACAACAAAAGGAAGCCTTTCACTCCACATTGATGTATCAACTACAATGATGGTAAACCTTGGGACATTTGCCTACGAAGATCGAATGTTTTCGACAAAGCAAAGAGATATGAAGAATGAGAAAGACGAAACAATGACAATTGAAGAAGTCCGTCCTTTCAACCAAGAGTACATGATCACTGGATTAAATGAGCAAAGATTGAATGTTTTCCATGAGTCAGAAAAACAATAAAAAAGTATAACTGCTTATCTGGAGTAAGTGAGTAAACGTATGGAAAAATTAATTTTGAGAAAAAAATTCAAAAAAAAAGAAATAAGACATGCATTCATATTTTAGGCATCCCTAGGGGCATGCACATCATAATTTCATTGAATATCGCATTTTTTCAAGTACACGAAGGACCTTTCAGCAAAAGAACCCGCTCATTCGTTCGGGCATTTAGAGAATGGAACCCGCTTATTCATCCAAGCGTAAGGTGGATGAAACACTTTTTGAAACATGCTTATTCATCCGAGCATGAGGAGGATGGAACCCCTTTTAGAGCCTGCTTATTCATCCGAGCATAAGGAGGATGGAACCCTTTTAAAGCCTGCTTATTCATCCAAGCGTAAGGAGGATGAAATTTTTCAGAAGATTGCTTATTCATCCAAGCATAAAGAGGATGAATTTTTTAGAAGATTCTCTTATCTGTTCAGGTGTAAGGAGAATATAGTTTGCTTATTCATCCAAAAACAAGAAGGATGAATTTTTTTAGAAGACCTGCTTATTCATCCAAGCATAAGGAGGATGAAATTTTTTTCAGAAGATTCGCTTATACGTTCAGACGTAAGGAGAATGAAGTCTGCTTATTCATCCAAGCATAAGGAGGATGAGATTATTTTAGAAGATTCACATATTCGTTCAGGAGGAAAGAGAATGTTTGCTTATTCATCCAAGCATGAGAAGGATGAAATCTTTTGATGTTTGCTTATTCATCCAAGCATGAGGAGGATGAAATCTTTTGAAGTCTGTTTACTTATTCATCTGAGTATAAAGAGGATGAAACCTTTTGAGGTTTTGCTTATTCATCCAAGCATAATGAGGATGAAATTGTTTGAAATTTGTTTACTTATTCATCAAAGCATAAGAAGGATGAAGTTTTTATAAGAATTCGATTGTTTGAGTATCTAGAAGAATAGAACCCAACTCAGCTATTCGAGCGTAAGGAGAATAGAATCAGCCTATCTATTTGAGCGTGGAACCCAGCTCAGCTATTCAGGCATTTGGGAGAATAGAACCCAACTCAGCTATTCGAGCATAAGGAGAATAGAACCAGCCTATATGTTCGGGCGTTTGGAGAATGGAATCCGCTCATATATTCGGGCAAAAGGAGAATAGAACAAGCCTATCCGTTCGGGCATTTGGAGAATGGAGCCAATTTGGAAAGTTGGTGAAAAATAGTGCCTTTTGGTCTTTACTTTATTTCTGTTGCAAAGAGGGGCAGCTGTTGTCACCAAATTTTCACCTCGGTTTTAAATAATCCGAAAAAATAAAACAAAACCTCTTTTCCCTTTAAATAATAAAAGGCCCACACTTTTTAAATTAAATTAAAAGAAAACAACAAGAACCCATCTTTCAAAATTCATTTTAAAGACCACCTTTTAAAATAAAAACCCATTTACAAAAGAGCCAATTTTGAAAAAAAATTCATCTTTTAAAAAAAGATGTGATAAAATTAAAAATAAAATAAATAATAATGATAGTAATTAATGTAAAAAAGAAATAAAATTAAACAAAAAACAATAAATAAAAAACAGCAAAAATAGCATCAAAAAATAGCAAAAAGAAAAGGAAAAAGAAAAGCAAAAAAAGGGGCCCACGCGCGCGGTCACGCGCTTGAACCAGCAGCCAACCCCAACCCAAATCAATCCCTTGTCGCGCGGTTCATGATGACCGGTCGGCGCCTACAGGCGACACCGTTGGTACCGTCCAGTCCGTTTCTTCGCCGCCGTCCCAATGCCACCAACCCCGCTCGCTGTCGCCGCCTGTGCTCGCCGGAATCTACAAAAACATAAACTAAATAATAAACACTAGATTCGAATTAAATGGGAAATTCTATCCCGAATTTGGATCAAAATGGATGATTTCTTGGGGGTTTTACCGGGTATCAAGTTGTTTGTCTGATTTAGGCTCCAATTTGGGGATTGAATTCGGAAATTAGCTTGATTTTGAAGCTCAAAATTTAGTATAAACCCCCCTTCACCCACTTGTTCAAAACACCATTTTGAGAGAAAACCCACTAAAAAGGGATCAAGAAAAATCCAAAGAAATTCTGAATTTTTCTTGAGTTGGCTGGAAACTTTTTGAGTGAAAATTCGAGTTTGGAGCAATTTTCCGGAGGTGGTTTGGAGCATTTCAAGAAGCTTGAATTCGAGTCCATCGTTCGTCGATTTCTCGGTAAAATTTCTAACTTTTCTTTGTTTATTTTTTTATGTTAATTATATGTTTGTTCTTGGTTGAATTTTGGTGTTTTTGCTTGTGTTGTTTATGATTTTTAGGTTGCTTTTTCGAAGTCAGAAAATTGTTCACGATTCCGGTAACTTTTTTGTTTTAAATTTCGTTTTAATTTTTAGTTTGATCCTAAAATGTTTGCATGCTTTTAAATAAAGTTGTTAGGGTGATTTTGATCTTTAGAAATGTAGAAAATAATTTAAAAGATGTTTAGATTTTAAATGCAAGAATAAAAAAGAATAAATGTGGTTAAATTGAAAAAATTGAAATTAGGGATTTAATTAAAAATAATAATAATGTGAGGTATGAAATAACAAAAGGGCTTGATTTAAAAAAAATATTTTTATGATTTGTTTTAAATAATATATGGGTAAAATGATTTTAAAAGGAAAAATAAATAAAGATGTTTTTTGGAAAGAAAAAAAATAAGTTTTTTCATGAAAAAGGAAATAAAAGGGTTAGGGTCTAGGATTTAAATAAATTTTTGAAAAGGAAAAAATTAAAAAGAAGTTCTTTAGGAAAAATAAAGTTTTTTAAAAAGGATTATTTTTAGAGAAAAAAATAAAAAGTGAAAAAATGAAAACAAGTTAAAAAAAAAGTGAAAATGCTTTTAAAAAAGAAAACACAAAATGGTAAAAAACATAAAAAGGTAAAAAGGTGTAAAAAAAGTCTTAGCTTAGAAAATAATGAAAAGAAATAAATGCTTTTAAAATGAAGAATAAAAAGGGTAAAATTCGAAAGAATAAAAAGTTTGCTTGTTTATTTTAGAAATAGGTGAAAACTTAGGATTAGGGACTAAAGCTTAGATAGAGATTTATTTGTAGAAAAATGTTCTTCGTAAAAATAAAATACACTTAAGCATATTTAAACCTTAACTTAGGAATGAAAGACTTAGACGTTTTAGGGCTTTTAAATAATCAAACTTAGAATTTAAATAAAATGCTCAACACACTAAATTGCTTTGTTGCTTGAAAAGAGAAAACATAATTCAATGTGGTGTCTTACCAACGGGAATGACGGGTTAGCGCCAGAAATGTTGGTGGTGATTAAAGTTCATCTCCCGAGCGATAAGACCGTTAAAATAGACTAATATTCATTAAATAGACAAGTAAAGTCGAACCTTTTTGAACTTGCAAGTTCCAGTTTTGAAAACGATTTTAAAACCAATTAGGTACCAATTTTGGGCGTCGTTGGGGTGCTAACCCTTCCCCACGCGTAACCGACCCCCAAACCTATTTTCTAATTTTCGCAGACCGAAACCGTTGTTTTATTAAAACCAAAAATATTTTATTAAAATAACCATATTTTTAAAAGTGATCCAACCACACTTTTTTTTTCAAAAAAGATTGGTGGCAACTCCGTTGATTTTAATTTTTTTTTCCAAAAATAGTCGAAGCCTCCCGTAAAAAGGCATTTGCGACAAGACTGCTGGTCCAAATACTTCTCTTTTAGAAGGTCAAAGCGTCTTTCTATATTGGATGTAACCTCCTCGTCCCGGTCTGGCCGGATGACCGGTCCGAGTAGGCCACACGGGGAAAACCGAAGCGAAACCCGTTAAGGTTCCCCCTCGGTTAGCAACCCTAATTTTTTTTTCTTTTAATTTAATCTTTTCTAAAGGCTCATTCAAATCCTATGTGATCATAACAGCGGAATAAAATGCGGAAGACAAACATCTTAACCCAAAACAGCATTTAAACAACCCAATTTTAAATCCATTAAGCAGGCCATTTCGAAACACCCTTGAGGCATATCGAAACACCTTGACCAGGTCAACTGCCCCAAACCCATACGAAGAGGCCGTATCAGAACGGAGGTCAACCGTTCCGAAACACCCTCAACGGTCAACTTCTCATGGTCAACGAGATTTTGACCGTTTCGAAACCCTTAGACCCGTTTCGAAACACTTTCATCTCGTCATTTTCTCAGATTTCCAGTAGCCAAAATGTTCCGAAACCCGTATCGAAACAGGGGCTCTCAGTGGCCAAATCGTATCGAAACGCGTTCCGATACGGGGTCCCTGAAGCCCTACCCGTTCCGAAACGGCCCAGCTCGTTTCGAAACACGGGCTGTCTGCAACCTTTGAAAGCCAGACTTAGGCATTTTTCAACAAATCTGAAGGTCCCAAACGACCCTATAAGGCACTTAACACCAACATACATGAACTAGAGGCATGGTTCCTATGTCAAGCATGCTCAAACACACAAGGCTTAGATTGAAACATTCATTCATGGCATTTACACATTAGCAACATTTCATTATAAGGCATGCTTGAAGACATTAAAAGCCAAAAGGCACCATTCATCTCAAATAGGTTTACATGCCATTCAAAAGCAATTTAAACATCCACAAGGCATACATCACACAAGCATTTGGCAAGACATATCATGCTTACAATCCAAGTCAATTTATAAACATCAAACACATATAGGAGTCATACATAGCTCATACAAAACACACTCTTGCCGCATTGCTAAACTACTACATTAATTGTTTAACCGTACTTGAGCAACAAAAACTTGGAAAGCCCCTTCGCCTTGCTCCGAGCTAACACCACGCTAATAATCTGCATTGTTGAAATGAGAGCGTAAGCTAGAAGCTTAGTGAGGATGCTCTAAAGTCGAAAACGTCAACAATGCAGGGTTCAAGCATGCACTCCCTTAATCTCATATACATCATACATAGGTAAATCAACAAGTAGACCTAGCTAGTCTTTCAAGAGTCATAATATGGCATCTCACATCATACTAGGCTCAAATATCACATATCAATAACATACATCACAATTGTAAGAACAAGTTCAATTGGCCACTATTAGTTTACCCGGATGTGCAGATTTAATCTCAACAATCACATTACCTCAGTGGGATTACACTCATCACCGGACCTTGCATGGGCGGGATTCCACTCATCACCACATGCCCTACGGATGGGATTCCACTCATCATCCCGTAGAATATAAATAAATTTCCGGTGGAATGTTACATCACCGTACTCCTCCTTGATGACTCAACGCTATCAAGGCCACGTTCGTTTTGACTCAATTTGTCTGCACACTAATCCTAATGATCGATCATTTACACCCGGTAAGCTAATTAGTGCCAATTTCATTTATCACATCTCAAATCCACCATTCATATCTCATGCTCAACACATACACATATCATGGTACACATGTGCAAATCAACCCACATTTCACAAGAGCAAATAGGCAAGGCATAAGTAGCATTTAATGGAAATCAAAGAGCTAAGTTACCAATTTAACTCCACATAGAAATGGCCTACCAAGCACATTCCAACTCATACACTACACACACTTGAACCAACTTTAAAACACATTTAAAGTTACTCACCACCCTTCCTTAGCAACCAAAGCAAACCTCCTACAAGCCCGGATTTGATCTCGTTGCCTCTCCAACGTCTCCTCTTGCTTCTAGCCAATCAAAAACACATCCATTACTCTCAATCAATGCAAAATCTCAGTCATCAACTCAACTCTTAAGCCCAAGCCAAACTTCAACAATTTCCAATCAAATTAATCCCCCAAAATGCCCATTTTCGTGCTCCTTCAAAAACTAGCTGAAAAATCCTATTTTCAAACACCCAAATGACACCCAAATGGTCCCAAAACACCTTTCTATGATACTTAAACCACCAGCCCTTCAAATTTACCCTAAATGTAACCCCCTCGTCCCGGTTTGGCCGGATGACCGGTCCGAATAGGCCACACGGGGAAAATCGAAGCGAAACCCGTTAAGGTTCCCCCTCGGTTAGCAACCCTAATTTTTTTCTTTTTAATTCAATATTTTCTAAAGGCTCAATTAAATCCTATGTGATCATAACAGCGGACTAAAATGTGGAAGACAAACATTCGAACCCAAAACAGCATTTAAACAGCCCAATTTTAATCCATTAAGCAGGCCGTTTCGAAACACCCTTGAGGCGTATCGAAAAGGAGGTCAACCGTTCCGAAACACCCTCAACGGTTAACATCACGTGGTAAACGAGATTTTGACTGTTTCGAAACCATTAAACCTGTTTCGAAAAGCTTTCATCTCGCCATTTTCTCAGATTTCCAGTAGCCAAAACGTTCCGAAACCCGTATCGAAACAGGGGCTCACAGTGGCCAAACCGTATCGAAACACGTTCCGATACGGGGTCCCTGAAGCCTACCCGTTCCGAAACGGCCCAGCTCCTTTCGAAACGCGGGCTGTCTGCAACCCTTGAAAACCAGACTTAGGCGTTTTGCAACAAATCTAAAGGTCCCAAACGACCCTAAAAGACACCTAACACCAACATACATGAACTAGAGGCATGAGTCCTAAGGCAAGACATGCTTAAACACACAAGGCATAATATGAGACTTCTCCAGACTCATTCAAACATAC
Organism: Hibiscus tridactylites; assembly: GCA_958450335.1. Lineage (NCBI taxonomy): Eukaryota > Viridiplantae > Streptophyta > Magnoliopsida > Malvales > Malvaceae > Hibiscus > Hibiscus tridactylites. The sequence continues at coordinate 23,216,992 of OY288283.1, forward strand.
ACACATCAATTTACCGCCAAGAATTAGCATACGAGGCATTGAATCTAACAAGGACCATACAAGTCAAGGATTTCATGCAATTCCATAATGATGGCATGCTAGAAATCACAAGGCATCCTACACAAGACAACCAAACATAGAGCATGCATAGGCCAAGAATCGTGCACACATAGGCACATACAATTTAAGCAACAAGTCAAGCATGGCCCTTAATCCATGAAACAAAAGCATACACATCCATAATTTTAACATACTTAAATTAACATAAATCACCTAAGGAGTTTGACACCAACTTATACAACTCTATACCCCATTGTTTAGGCATTATTACAAAACACAAATCATACTTGTGCTAGCTCGAGAACTCCAAAGCTCTTCCCTTGCCCGCTTGCCTCCCGAACTCTAACAATCTGCATGTTGGAAACAAAGGAGAGCGTAAGCTACTAGCTTAGCGAGAGAAGCTCTACAAATCCACAACATGCAGTTTCAAAATACTTTTCATATGCAAGTAAAACAATGGGTGTACGAATGACTATCTCAACAAATCATGGTTTGCACAAGCACAACCAACATACACGCACGGTGGGACTACACGTCACCGTTTCGACTAGTAGATTTCCAATGGGACTACACATCAAAGTACTTTCCTACTAGTCACTATCGGTGGGACTACACATCACCGTAGTTTAGACTACCATCACGTGAGGCACGACTTCCACTCGACTACACATTAACAACTTAAAATATACATGATAATCATAACACATAATCATTCATCCTATCACAACAACATAGAAGTAGAGAATCTTACACTCGGGTTTAGGTGAACCGTCGAGGTCCCACCCAAACCCCAAAGGTTCCATATTGTGCTCAATTTCAAAGATTGGCAAATCTACTCACCGTTGTTACCCAAGTGAAAACTGAAGACCAAGCTCAAGACTCCGAACTCTCTAGATTCGTTCCCGAAGCTTCACCAACCAAGTTCCTTGTCTCTAAACAACCAAACACACTCCATTAATCACCAAAAACAACCATAAACCACTGCTGTAGCCCATGACACCAATTAAGCATCAAACCAAGCTGAAAACACCCATAAAACTCTTATTTTCGAGCAGCCCTTAAGCACACTCTAAAACCGATGATTCCTACCCTCAAATTACTCCTTTCAACTCCCAAAACAACCCTTACATATAGTCTATCCATCAGCTCTCATATTTTCCCAATAAACACCCCCATAACCCAACTTAAAACCTCCCCAAAACCCAAATCCGGGAAATTTAGCAAAACTCTTTAAAAATCGTACAAGTTGGACCCTTTGCTTCATAAACAACATATCTAACATAAATCAATTAAAATCTTTAGCTAAGAGCAAAAAGGTACCATTTTTAATCAAAAATCTCTAAAACTCATATTCCAAAAACATGGGTAAAAATAAAAAATAGTGGTACTTCCAAAGAGAGGAAGATGAGAGCAAGTCAAAAACAACCTTACCTTTGTAAAAGCTCCAACAATAAGCAAGGTATGAAATGGAATAGTATCAAGGGGAAGGGGGCTCCTTTTGACGTCAAAAAAGAAAATGGTGAGAGGAAGAAGATGAGCCAAGGCATTTTTTATGTTTGTTTAAAATTGGGGAGCTAAAGACCAAAGTACCCTTAATGAATTAAAGAAATCACAATAGGTGACACCCTTGGCTATTTGGGCTTGTTTTGAAAATGGTCCAACTTAACTTATTCGTTTTTAAAACCCGAGACCCAATACATTATTTTATTATTAAAAATTTGGAACCGAAACCTGAACCATTATTTAATTATTATTTTCACCTGGCCCCCGAACCCGGGTGTTACGACTTTCCCCCACTTAAGAAATTTCTTCCCCGAAATTATCTGACGGAAACAAATACGGAAACTGCTCAAGCATATCAGCTTTCCTTTCCCACGTGGCCTCCTCCACACCTCTATGTCTCCATAATACCTTGACCAATTCTATAGTCTTGCCTCGCAACACCTTGCTATCGGAAACGAGTATCTCAACCGGCTCTTCATTGTAAGACAAGTCCGGATTCAACTTTATTTCTTCCACTGGCATAACATGGGACGGATCCGATCTATACCTCCTAATCATCGACACATGAAATACATCATGAATTTTCTCTAGCTCAGTCAGAAGCCTCAACTTATACGCAACGGGGCCAATTCTCTCGACTATCTCATAAGGTCCTATGAATCTAGGGCTTAACTTGCCTTTCCTCCCAAACCTCATCACCTTCTTCCAAGGTGAGACTTTCAAAAACACTTTATCTCCCACAGAGTACTCTACCTCTTTCCTCTTTAAATCGGTATAGGACTTCTGTCGATCTGAAGCTGCTTTTAAGCGATCACATATCAACTTCACCTTCTCGGTGGTTCCCTTAAGCAATTCGGGCATTGGCACAAGTTTCTGTCCAGCCTCGGCCCAACAAATCGGGGTTCTACACTTCCTACCATACAAGGCCTCATAGGGAGCCATCTGAATACTCGACTGAAAGATGTTGTTATATGCGAACTCCACTAACGGTAGGTGTTTCTCCCATGACCCCTGAAAGTCAATGATACAACACCTCAACATATCCTCCAATATCTGAATCACTCTCTCAGACTGACCATCTGACTGCGGATGATACGAAGTGCTAAAGTTCAACCATGTACCCAAGTCTCGATGCAAACACTCCCAAAATCTAGAGGTAAATCTCGGATCTCGGTCTGACACAATCGACTTCGGTACTCCATGTAGTCTCACTATCTAACGGATATACAAATCGGCCAACTTGTCTAATGTATAGGTAGTACGAACCGGTATGAAGTGGGCACACTTAGTAAATCTATCCACAATCACCCACACTAAATTTTTCTTCGAAGGAGTCAACAGTAGTCCTGACACAAAGTCTATAGTGATACGCTCCCACTTCCATTCCGGAATTTTCAACGGTTGCAATAACCTTGAGGGAAACTGGTGCTCAGCCTTGACTCTCTGACAAACCATACATCTGCTTACAAACTCGGCTACGTCCCTTTTCAATCCAACCCAAAAATACTCTTCCTTCAATCCTCGATACATCTTTGTGCTACCCGGATGCATAGCAAAAGGACTATTGTGAGCCTCACTCAAGATCGTACGTCTCAACTCGGCATCCTCCGGGACCACTATTCTATCCTTGTAACACATGATCCCATTCTCTCCAAAACAATACTCGGTAGGCCTATCTTCGGCTATGTCTTGCACGTGAGGTGCCAAGGACCCGTCTCGCAACTGCTTCTCACGAATCAACTGAACCAATGATGGCTTAACCTGAAGCTCGGCTATCAATCCACCATCCGTAGACACACTCAACCTTGTAAACATTGCTCGCAACTCAACGACCACCTTCCTACTCAAGGCATCGGCCACCACATTTGCCTTGCCCGGATGGTACTCAATGGTAAGGTCATAATCCTTAAGAAGCTCTAACCACCTTCGCTGCCTGAGGTTCAACTCCCTCTGAGACATCAAATATTTCAAACTCTTGTGGTCGGTGTACTTCTCACCATAAAGATGGTGTCTCCAAATTTTCAACGCGAACACCACTTCAGCCAACTCTATGTCATGCGTGGGATAATTCTTCTCATGGACTTTCAACTGTCGCGAAGCATACGCTACTACCTTGCCTTCTTGCATAAGCACACAACCTAGCCCTACATAGGACGCATCACTGTAAATCACAAACTCTCTCCCCGGCTCAGGCTGAATCAAAATAGGAGCTTTGGTCAAAGCTTTCTTCAATTTCTCAAACGCTTCTTGTCTTGCATCTAACCATTCGTACAGAACATTCTTCTGTAGCAACTTGGTCAACGGAGCCGCTATTCTCGAGAATCCCTCAACAAACCTTCTATAGTATCCTGCCAAACCTAGGAAGCTGCGTATTTCTGTCACTGACTTTGGTTGTTTCCAATTCACAATATCTTCTATCTTCTTGGGGTCTACGTTAATTCCACTAGACGAGATCACATGACCTAGGAAGACCACCTCCCTAATCCAAAACTCACACTTACTTAGCTTGGCATACAACTGATTCTCAAGTAGGGTCTGAAGCACTAACCTTAAATGCTCATCGTGCTCCTCTTCGGTCCTAGAGTACACTAGGATGTCATCAATAAACACTACCACAAACCTGTCCAAGAACTTATGAAACACTCGGTTCATCATATCCATGAAGGTTGCTGGAGCGTTGGTCAAATCAAAAGGCATTACCAAAAACTCATAATGTCCATAACGTGTACGAAAGGCTGTCTTCGGTATGTCCACATCCTTCACCTTCAACTGATAGTATCCGGACCTCAAGTCAATCTTTGAAAATATAGAAGCACCCCTCAACTGGTCTAGCAAGTCATCTATCCTAGGCAAGGGATATTGTTTTTTCACTGTTACCTTATTCAACTATCTATAGTCTATACACATCTGCATGCTACCATCCTTCTTCTTCACAAACAAGACCGGAGCACCCCACGGGGATACACTAGGCCTAATGAAGCCTCTATCTGTCAACTCCTGAAGTTGTGTCTTCAACTCTTTCAACTTCTTTGGTGCCATTCTATACGGAGCAATCGACACCGGTGCAGAATTAGAATATGTCTCAATAGCAAACTCAACTGCTCTATCTGGAGGCAAGCTTGGTAGCTCTTCCGGAAAAAACACTCTGGAAATCACATACTGTTCTGATGTCCTGAGGTCTCACCTCACTCATATCCGGATTCATTACATAAGCCAAGTAAGCCTGACACCCTGAACTCAACAACCTCTAAGCTTCTAAAGCCGAAACCACATTGGACAGGAACCTGACATTCTCCCCAACTACCACAACCTCAAAGTCATCGGTAAGCCTCAAAGAGACTCTCTTAGTCTCGAAGTCAACCCTAGCTCTATGCTCTACAAGTCAATCCATGCCCAAAATCACATCAAAGCCATAGAAGGGTAACTCCATCATATCGACCGGAAATACGTGGCCCTGAACCATCAAAGGACACCTCCTATACACTTTCCTAACTACCACCGTATCGCCAAAAGAGCTAGTGACATTTACACCTATCTCTAACCAATCACATGGTAACCCTAATGATCTTGCGTGTTCACCCAAAATATATGAATGTGTTGACCCCGAATCTATCAAAGAAAGCAAACTCAAAGACTGTAATGTGAAATTACCTGCAATGACATCAATGTCATTTCCAGCCTCTCGCTGAGCGTACACCCTAGCCGGTCCTCCTCCCTCGGGCTGGACTGCTACTACATGAGCCAAGTTCCTCTGACCCTCATTCCTTGGCTGAAAGTTCCCACGACCGCGCCCACGGCCTCTCTGATGCTCAAAGCCCCTAGCTGGAGCCAGTCCGCCCCTAACTGGGTGTGGACAATCACACCTCAAGTGGTCTCGGGAGCTACAGTTCCAACACGCCCCAAACATACCCATACACTCTCCTGGGTGGCGTCTCCCGCACCTAGTGCATTCTGGAATGTGCTCAACAACTTCTTGGCCCTGACGGCCCTGACCATGGTTACCACCCTAGGTCTCGTATTCGGCTGATACCTCCTATCTCTATGCCTCTTGGCATGATCTTTGTCCCAGTTCGCATGTCTCTTTCCGGAGTCAGACCCACCAGCACGTGCTCTAGAGCTTAGGTTCTGCTCTATATCCTTGGCCCTAGAGACCAAGACATCGAACTCGGTGTAGTCGGAGGCTAGCATGTATGTCTTCACATCTGTAGTCAACCCATAACTGAATCGCTCACATCGTTTCTTCTCATCTGGGACCAACTCTGGCGCGTACTGGCTCAACCTCACAAACTGGACCTCATACTTAGACACGGTCCTATTCCCTTGAACCAAAGCCATGAACTCTCTTTTCTTTTCATCCAAGTACCGAACTCCAAGGTACTTCCTCTTGAAGGCACTTCTGAAGAAATCCCGTGTGACCTCCACCTCGGCCATGCCAGAAATAACAGTGGTCCACCAAGCAAAAGCGTCTCCCTGAAGCAAGGAGACGATGCATCCCAACTTACGGGCATCCGAACACTCCATCTGACCTAAGATGCGAGTAGTACTCTCGAGCCATCCTTCTGAACCTTCCGGAGACAATCTTTCTGACCTTAAGGTTCCCCCTCGGTTAGCAACCCTATTTTTTTTCTTTTTAATTCAATCTTTTCTAAAGGCTCAATTAAATCCTATGTGATCATAACAGCAGACTAAAATGCGGAAGACAAACATTCGAACCCAAAACATCATTTAAACAACCCAATTTTAATCCATTAAGCAGGCCGTTTCGAAACACCATTGAGGCGTATCGAAATGCCTTAACCAGGTCAACTGCCCCAAGCCCATACGAGGAGGCTGTATCAGAACGGAGGTCAACTGTTCCGAAACACCCTCAACGGTCAACTTCTCGTGGTCAACGAGATTTTGACCGTTTCAAAACCATTAAACCCGTTTCGAAATGCTTTCATCTCGCCATTTTCTCAGATTTCTAGTAGCCAAAACGTTCCGAAACTCGTATCGGAACAGGGGCTCACAGTGGCCAAACCGTACCGAAACACGTTCCGATACGGGGTCCCTGAAGCCTACCCGTTCCGAAACGGCCCAGCTCGTTTCGAAACGCGGGCTATCTGCAACCCTTGAAAACCAGACTTAAGCGTTTTGCAACAAATCTAAAGGTCCCAAATGACCCTAAAAGACACCTAACACCAACATACATGAACTAGAGGCATGAGTCCTAAGGCAAGACATGCTTAAACACACAAGGCATAAGATGAGACTTCTCTAGACTCATTCAAACATACACACATCAATTTACTGCCAAGAATTAGCATACGAGGTATTGAATCTAACAAGGACCATACAAGTCAAGGATTTCATGCAATTCCATAATGATGGCATGCTAGCAATCACAAGGCATCCTACACAAGACAACCAAACATAGAGCGTGCATAGGCCAAGAATCGTGCACACATAGGCACATACAATTTAAGCAACAAGTCAAGCATGGCCCTCAATCTATGAAACAAAAGCATACACATCCATAATTTTAACATACTTAAATTAACATAAATCACCTAAGGAGTTTGACACCAACTCCTACAACTCTATACCCCATTGTTTAGGAATTATTACAAAACACAAATCATTCTTGTGCTAGCTCGAGAACTCCAAAGCTCTTCCCTTGCCTGCTTGCCTCCCGAACTCTAACGATCTGCATGTTGGAAACAAAGGAGAGCGTAAGCTACTAGCTTAGCGAGAGAAGCTCTACAAATCCACAACATGTAGTTTCAAAATACTTTTCATATGCAAGTAAAACAATGGGTGTACGAATGACTATCTCAACAAATCATGGTTTGCACAAGCACAACCAACATACACACACGGTGGGACTACACGTCACCGTTTCGACTAGTAGATTTCCAATGGGACTACACATCAAAGTACTTTCCTACTAGTCACTACCGGTGGGACTACACATCATTGTAGTTTAGACTACCATCACGTGAGGCACGACTTCCACTCGACTACACATTAACAACTTAAAATATACATGATAATCATAACACATAATCATTCATCCTATCACAACAACATAGAAGTAGAGAAGCTTACACTATGGTTTAGGTGAACCCTCGAGGTCCCACCCAAACCCCAAAGGTTCCATATTGTGCTCAATTTCAAAGATTAGAAAATCTACTCACCGTTGTTACCCAAGTGAAAACTGAAGACCAAGCTCAAGACTCCGAACTCTCCGGATTCGTTCTCGAAGCTTCACCAACCAAGTTCCTTGTCTCTAAACAACCAAACACACTCCATTAATCACCAAAACAACCATAAACCACTGTTGTAGCCCATGACACCAATTAAGCATCAAACTAAGCCGAAAACACCCATAAAACTCTTATTTTCGAGCAGCCCTTAAGCACACTCTAAAACCAATGATTCCTACCCTCAAATTACTCCTTTCAACTCCCAAAACAACCCTTACATATATTCTATCCATCAGCTCTCATATTTCCCCAATAAACACCCCCATAACCCAACTTAAAACCTCCCCAAAACCCAAATCCGGGAAATTTAGCAAAACTCTTTAAAAATCGTACAAGTTGGACCCTATGCTTCATAAACAACATATCTAACATAAATCAATTAAAATCTTTAGCTAAGAGCAATAAAGGTACCATTTTTAATCAAAAATCTCTAAAACTCATATTCCAAAAACATGGGTAAAAATGAAAAATAATGGTACTTCCAAAGAGAGGAAGATGAGAGCAAGTCAAAAACGACCTTACCTTTGTAAAAGCTCCAACAATAAGCAAGGTATGAAATGGAATAGTATCAAGGGGAAGGGGCTGCTTTTGACGTCAAAAAAGAAAATGGTGAGAGGAAGAAGATGAGCCAAGGCATTTTTTTATGTTTGTTTAAAATTGGGGAGCTAAAGACCAAAGTACCTTTAATGAATTAAAGAAATCACAATAGGTGACACCCTTGGCTATTTGGGCTTGTTTTGAAAATGGTCCAACTTAACTTATTCGTTTTTAAAACCCGAGACCCAATACATTATTTTATTATTAAAAATTTGGAACCGAAACCCGAACCATTATTTAATTATTATTTTCGCCCGGCCCCCGAACCCGGGTATTACACTAAAAATCACTAAAAACCAAGTTTTAGACACTTTAAAATTGGCCACAAGAACCCATTTCGCGTTTTCACCCAAACTTACCCATTTTAACGTATTATATGTATTTTAAGGTGGCTAAATCAAAACTCAGCCTAACATTTCAAAACAAGTTGAAAAACTCCATAAATTCCCTAAATTTCATTAAGCCCTAAATTTCCAAAAGCCCTAAAAATCAAGTCTAACCTGAAGCTCGGCTACCAAGCCACCATCTCCGGACAAGCTCAATCTAGCAAACATGGCTCTCAAGTCCACGACTATCTTTCTACTCAATGCATCGGCCACTACATTGGCCTTACCCGGATGGTACTCAATGGTAAGATCATAGTCTTTTAGCAACTCTAACCACCTACCTTGTCTAAGGTTCAAGTCTCGTTGAGTCATAATATACTTCAAACTCTTGTGATCGGTGTACACTGTGCATCTCTCACCGTACAAATAGTGCCTCCAAATCTTCAGAGCAAACACAACTGCAGCTAACTCTATGTCATGGGTCGAATAGTTGCGCTCGTGAGTCTTCAACTGTCTTGAGGCATAAGCCACCACTCTCTTGTCTTGCATGAGAACACAACCTAGGCCTACATAAGAAGCATCACTGTAAACTACATAGTCCTTCCCAGACTCTGGCTGAATCAAGATCGGAGCTTGGGTCAAAGCTTCTTTCAATTTCTCAAAGGCTCTCTGTCTTGCATCTGTCCACTCAAACTGAACACTCTTCTAAAGTAACTATGTCAATGGAGCGGCTAACTTAGAGAAACCTTCTACGAACCTTCTATAGTATCCAACTAAGCCTAGGAAGCTACGTACCTCTGTTACAGACTTCGATTGCTTCCATTCAACAATGGCCTCAATCTTGTTCGGATCAACTATAATCCCATCGGCTGACACTACATGTCCTAAGAAGACTACCTCCCGGATCCAGAATTCACACTTGCTCAACTTCGCATACAACTGATGATCTAGCAAAGTCTTCAAAACTAGTCTCAAGTGTCGGTCATGGTCTTCTTCAGTTCGCGAATACACCAAGATGTCATCTATAAACACAACTACAAACTGATCTAGATACTGATGAAAAATCCTATTCATCATGTCCATGAAAGCAGGCGGTGCATTAGTCAACCCAAAAGGCATGACTAAAAACTCGTAGTGACCATACCTAGTTCTAAAGGTCGTCTTCGGTACATCAACCTCTCTTACCTTTAGCTGGTAATAACCCGATCTCAAGTCAATCTTCGAAAAGACTGATGCTCCTCTCAACTGGTCAAACAAGTCATCAATTCTAGGCAACGGATACTTATTTTTCACTGTCAACTGATTCAACTGTCTGTAATCTATACACATTCTCATACTTCCATCTTTCTTTTTCACAAACAAAACTGGTGCACCCCAAGGTGAAGAACTAGGTCGAATGAAGCCTCTATATGTTAACTCTTGCAACTGAGTCTTCAACTCTTTCAGTTCTTTCGGTGCCATGCGATACGGAGCAATCGAAACAGGAGCTGAATCAGAATAAGTCTCAATGGTGAACTCTACCTCTCTGTCCGGTGGTAACCCTGGCAACTCTTCCGGAAACACACTAGGGAAGTCACACACTGTCCGGATGTCCTAAGGTCTAACCTCACTCATGTTAGGGTTCATCACATAGGCCAAGTATGCTTCGCAACCCAACTCAACTAGCCTCTTAGCCTCTAGAACTGAAACTACATTGGACAAGAACTTCACGTTCTCACCCACCACTACAATCTCATAATCATCTGTGAGCCTCAAAGAAATCCTCTTAGCTTCAAAGTCTATCCTAGCTCTATGCTCTCTGAGCTAGTCCATACCCAGAATTACATCAAAACCATAGAAAGGAAGCTCTATCATATCCACTAGAAACACATGTCCCTGAACCATCAACGGACACTTTCTATACATTTTTCTAACCACTACCGTGTCCCCAAAGGAACTAGTAACACTAACTCCTACCTCTAACATTTCACAAGGAAAATTCAACGACTGTGCATGCTCACTCAATATGTAGGAATGTGTAGACCCAGAGTCAATCAAAGAAAGCAAACCCAAAGACTGTATCGAGAAGTTACCTGCGATCACATCGGTGTCATGTTGATCCCCACGCTGAGCGTAAACTCTGGCCTGGCCTTCGCCCTCCGGCTGAACTGCAACTACATATGCTATGTTCCTCTGACCATCATTCCTCGGCTGGAAGTTACCTCTACCGTGCACGCGGCCTCTCTGGAAGTCATTGGCTCTAGCAGGAGCCTGAGCTAGTGCCTGCCCCACCTGATGTGGACAGTCACGCCTAATGTGGTCTCTAGCTCTACAACTCCAACACGAGTGGAAATTTCCCCAACACTCACCGGTGTGGTTCCTCCCGCAAGTAGCACATGTGGGCAACTTCCCACCAGCCCTTTGGCCCTGTTGGCTCCTACAGTGGTTACCATCACCACGTCTATGATCATAATGATGCCTGTTGTCCCGATGCCTCTTAGCATCACCTCTATCAAAGTCACTAGACCTCTTACCCGAACTAGAACCACCAGATCGTTTGGTCAAGCCCAAACTGTGCTCTAAGTCCTTGGCCCTCGCGACCAAGACATCAAAATCAGTGTAGTCTGAAGCTAGAGTGTACCTCTTGATCTCTTCATTCAGCCCATAACGGAAACAGTTACATCGTTCCACCTCAGTAGGAACAAGCTCAGATGCATACTGACTCAGTCTGACAAATCGAATCTCATAGTCTGTCACAGTCATACTCCCCTGAAGCAATGCCATAAACTCCTTCTTCCTCTCATCGAGGTATCGCGGACCCAGATACTTCTTACGGAATGCTGATTCAAAAAACTCCCAAGTAATATCGGCCTCATCCATACCCGAAGTGATGGTGACCCACCAAGTGTAGGCATCACCCTGAAGCAAGTACTCAACACACCCTAACTTGCGCTCACCAGTACATCCCATCTGTGCGAGGATACGGACAATCTTCTCAAACCACAACTCGGATCTCTCTAGAGTAGACCCTTTGAACTCTTCGGCCCCCAGACCACGGAGTCTCTCTAATGGCAAACCAGTGCCCTCTCCCTGATGATGTGCTGCTGCCTGACCCCCAGCTATTGCAGCCTGAAATGCCCAGGCTATCGTCTGAACCAAAGGAGCTAAGTCTATTCCAGCCGGTCCTTGGCCACCTTGGCCTCCCTAAGGTCCCTCTCCTTCGGCCCCGGCCTCGCATCCTACTCCAGGTGGAGGAGGTGGTGGTGGAGGTGGTGGAGGAGATCCAACTCCAACCACATGCTCTCCCACTTGAGCCTCAACTCTAACTACTGGCTCAACTCCTAGAGCTGCTGCCCGTGGTTCCGGTCGAACTATCCTAGGCCTCCCACGTGGTCTCATGGTACAGCTAGCAAGATAATAACTACAACAACAAACAGATAAGGATTACGTTAGCCAAAGCAAGGGTCCAACAGTGCTCAAGTACTCCCGTTTACTATAAAATCTTTTCAAATTAAGTAATAGTAGCAATAGGCACACGACTCAACACCAAACGGAACAACTCATGCTTCAAATCATCATACGAACAGTCAAATAATAAGAATTCATGGCAAGGCATGCATCGAACAATACAATCACTTAACATATCAAGCTTACCTCACTTACCTGCCCGAGGTCTCGGTAACCTCAGGCTCTGATACCAACAAATGTAACCCTCTCGTCCCGGTATGGCCGGATGACCGGTCCGAGTAGGCCACACGGGAAAAACCGAAGCGAAACCCCTTAAGGTTCCCCCTCGATTAGCAACCCTAATTTTTTTCTTTTAATTTAATCTTTTCTAAAGGCTCATTCAAATCCTATGTGATCATAACGGCGGAATAAAACGCGGAAGACAAACATCAGAACCCAAAATAGCATTTAAACAGCCAAATTTTAAATCCATTAAGCAGGCCGTTTCGAAACACCCTTGAGGCGTATCGAAACGCCTTGACCAGGTCAACTGGCCCAAGCTCATACGAAGAGGCCATATCAGAACGGAGGTCAACCGTTCCGAAACACCCTCAACGGTCAACTTCTCGTGGTTAACGATATTTTGACCGTTTCGAAACCCTTAGACCCGTTTCGAAACGCTTTCATCTCGTCATTTTCTCAGTTTTCCAGTAGCCAAAATGTTCTGAAACCTGTATCGGAATAGGGGCTCTCAGTGGCCAAACCGTATCGAAACGCGTTCTGATACGGGGTCCCTGCAGCCCTACCCGTTCCGAAACGGCCCAGCTCGTTTCGAAATACGGGCTGTCTGCAACCTTTGAAAGCCAGACTTAGGTGTTTTTCAACAAATCCGAAGGTCCCAAACAACCCTATAAGGCACTTAACACCAACATACATGAACTAGAGGCATGGTTCCTATGTCAAGCATGCTCAAACACACAAGGCTTAGATTGAAACATTCATTCATGGCATTTACACATTAGCAACATTTCATTATAAGGCATGCTTGAAGACATTAAAAGCCAAAAGGCACCATTCATCTCAAATAGGTTTACATGCCATTCAAAAGCAATTTAAACATCCATAAGGCATACATCACACAAGCATTTGGCAAGACATATCATGCTTACAATCCAAGTCAATTTATAAACATCAAACACATATAGGAGTCATACATAGCTCATACAAAACACACTCTTGCCACATTGCTAAACTACTACATTAATTGTTTAACCGTACTTGAGCAACAAAAACTTGGAAAGCCCCTTCGCCTTGCTCCGAGCTAACACCACGCTAATGATCTGCATTGTTGAAATGAGAGCGTAAGCTAGAAGCTTAGTGAGGATGCTCTAAATTCGAAAACGTCAACAATGCAGGGTTCAAGCATGCACTCTCTTAATCTCATATACATCATACATAGGTAAATCAACAAGTAGACCTAGCTAGTCTTTCAAGAGTCATAATATGGCTTCTCACATCATACTAGGCTCAAATATCACATATCAATAACATACATCACAATTGTAAGAACAAGTTCAATTGGCCACTATTAGTTTACCCGGATGTGCGGATTTAATCTCAACAATCACATTACCTTGGTGGGATTACACTCATCACTGAACCTTGCATGGGCGGGATTCCACTCATCACCATATGCCCTACGGATGGGATTCCACTCATCATCCCGTAGAATATAAATAAATTTCCGGTAGAATGTTACATCACCGTACTCCTCCTTGATGACTCAACGCCATCAAGGCCACGTACGTTTTGACTCAATTTGTGTGCACACTAATCCTAATGATCGATCATTTACACCTGGTAAGTTAATTAATGCCAATATCATTTATCACATATCAAATCCACCATTCATATCTCATGCTCAACACATACACATATCATGGTACACATGTGCAAATCAACCCACATTTCACAAGAGCAAATAGGCAAGGCATAAGTAGCATTTAATGGAAATCAAAGAGCTAAGTTACCAATTTAACTCCACATAGAAATGGCCTACCAAGCACATTCCAACTCATACACTACACACACTTGAACCAACTTTAAAACACATTTAAAGTCACTCACTACCCTTCCTTAGCAACCAAAGCAAGCCTCCTACAAGCCCGGATTCGATCCCGTTGCCTCTCCAACGTCTCCTCTTGCTTCTAGCCAATCAAAAACACATCCATTACTCTCAATCAATGCTAAAACTCAGTCATCAATTCAACTCTTAAGCCCAAGCCAAACTTCAACAATTTCCAATCAAATTAATCCCCCAAAATGCCTATTTTCGTGCTCCTTCAAAAACTAGCTGAAAATCATATTTTCAAACACCCAAATGACACCTAAATGGTCCCAAAACACCTTCATATGATACTTAAACCATCAGCCCTTCAAATTTACCCTAAAACTCACCAAAAACCAAGTTTTAGACACTTTAAAATTGGCCAAGAACCCATTTCGGGTTTTCACCCAAACTTACCCATTTTAACATATTATATGTATTTTAAGGTGGCTAAATCAAAACCCAACCTAACATTTCAAAACAAGTTGAAAAACTCCATAAAAATCCATTCTTTCATTAAGCCCTAAATTTCCAAAAGTTGATAGTTGAAAATCTACAACCATGTAAAGATAGAGAATGAAGAGAAGAGTGAGAAAACACAATTACCTTTGAAAAATGACATTGGGTTGAAGGAGAAATCAATGGAATAGTCATTTTTGGTTTGGGGAGGGGTTTTGAAAGGGTTTCACGTTGGGGGGAGAAGGGGAGGAGAGAAGACCACTTTTATTTTTTTTGTTCTCTTTAACTTTCAAAAAGTTGTCTAGCTTTTTAAAATATTTGGGTTAAATCACTAAGGTGGTCCCTTCTCTTTATTTTAAAACCCAATTAGCCCAAGCCAAGGTCAAATTGATTAAATTTAATTTTACCGACTCAGACCACTAACCCGACTAACTCCTAACCCCAAAACACGGGTGTTACATTGGCCAATCATTTCAACATCTATAGGTTCTTATAAAAGATCCTCATTTTCTTTCTTTACTTCTACAGAAGTATTCTATGTAAAATCGTTTGTAAAATTATTGTCGACAACTTTTTAATTTTTTGGTTCCATTCTCGTAATGACATAGCTCATCGAGATCTCTTCAAGATTTTAATCTTTATTTCAGGTACCTGAAACTCTTCAAGAGTTTTATAATTAGTTATGTCTTGGATCTCTTCAGGAGCACCCGCCTCCAATATATGATCATCTCATACTACTTTCTATTTACGAGAATTTTGATCATTGGAACCAATTTCAACTATCATGCTTCAGGCATGATTTACATCCATTCGCTCTAACATGTAATTTATACTTAGAGTATTTTCTGTTGGTATATAAGACTTGATTACTCTCATTAGGTCAGTAAATATGTTTGGCAGTTGACATACAATAACTTGAATTATCTTATGAACTTTTACTTCATATTTGAGGATCTAAATAATGATAATTAATTTTCCTTCTTTATCCAGCTAATTATTCTCTCCCCCTGATGTTGAGAAAAATCATCTCATAAATGATTCTCCAATTAATGTTTAAGAGTTTAAACATAAAAAGAGACTCGTACTCAATATATATTCTCAACCCTTTTTATTTACCCATTTTCTGCGTTGTGGTGGGGCAATTCATATCGCACATTAAAAAATTATAAAATGAGAAATGTATGGTTTTCGACCTAAAACCAATTATAACGATGAGTTTATTATAACTCGTTGGCTTGATGCGTATAAGTGTTGCTATATGGAAACACCATATAAATAATAACTCTTTTGTTCTCTTAGTTTATCTATTAAAAAGGAGGCATCTAATTGGAATTTTACTAAACTGTATTTTTCATAATCAATAGGCTTTGTAACAACTGATATAGCCTAAAATATAAACCCACTAGCTTTTGCAAGACGAATAGTTTAATTGTATAATATTAATCCTTTTAGAATCAATCTCACAAACTTTTGGTTATAAGTTGATAAAACAATGTAGATGCATCTACTAAAATCATATAAAACTTTCTACATTTGTGGATATTTGGGCCCATATTTTATTCAGATATGCAAGACATGCACTCTGAGATTTAGTACAAGAACTTCAAGTTCTAATTCTTTTGGTAAGTGGGATCAACTAAATCATTTGAGAACAAACAACACAAGAACTTTAGGTTCTTTTACTAAGTGGAATTTAATTAATTTCTTTAAGCAATACAAGAACTTCATATTTTTTAATAAGCAAAATTTAATTAATTCTATTGAGAATAAGCACCACGAGAACTCCAGGTTCTTTTAATACATGTGCATGTAAATCTCAATAATTTTCGCATCATTGTTGATCAAGATGGTCTAACCGATCATGTCAAATATATACATGTGTGTATATATATATATTTCTGGATTTGGTAAACTTCTAGTTTACCATAACACATTATTCAATTTCACACGTACATGTCTAGTACAATCATCAAAATTGTTCATTTGAATAGGAATATATTTAGCTCTTTCGGAGCTTTCAATGAAAATTATCTTTTGGTAGCAATATATAGCTCTTCTAGAGCTTTTCACTGACTTTTGACTACCAGAACTTATATCCACATTGACTTATTTCAAATGCCAATTGATAACATATGTTATCTATAATTCTCGAAGGATTATTTTGCGAACTCATATTGCTTTCTTAAAATTTTCACTTCTAGTAATGACGATATTATTACCATCAACGGTAATTTTTACAACATTCATAATTTTGTACTTTTCATAATGTGCTTTCTCTCAAGAACCTATTGCTTTCCTGGAGCATTAATATTTTCAGTACTTTGAGATATAGTACTCACATTTTCTCTTGCAATAAATAAAAAATATATATCTTATGTTTCTGCTAAGCATAAATCGTCACCATAAATTGTATTTGATAAGTAATCATGTTAAACAAAATAAATAAATATCATAATATATAAATATAAAACGTAAATAATTAATATGTAAAGTAAATAAACAACAAAATAAATAAAAAGATAAATAATTCTCTTCAAAGTTATGAGAATAATTAGAAAATGATTTATTCTATTCGAGGGTTATAAGAAAATCAACAACATCCAAATGAGTTGGATTAGAAATGTCCAAATAAGTTGGACCAATATCATCTTCATCATTTTTCGTAAACAAAATTTTCTTCTATTTTTTTCCTTTATCATTTAATAATTGTTGATTTTTCAGCGTACGACAAGTACGAGACCAATGTGTTATTACATCGCATTGGTAATTTTTTTTTTACTTCCTTAGAATGATCTTTTATCACTCTTGTCATCCTTATAGCCCCACTACCGGTGAGTAGAAATATTCTTAAAATAATCATAATGTCTAAGTCCATGGCCTCGACCATGACTACAACTACTAATGTGGCATTTATTCTTTCTATTATAAAATCTCACATTCACTTTAAGGAATGGAGTAGAGCATGTGGGCCTTTAAAATCTTTTTCACGATATTGTGTCTGAAGACAACATTATTTGTTGTGAAAAGCGGAGTATGTTTTTATTAACATATCCTCATCATAGAAAACAAAGATTTATCCTCATACGCAGCATTGTTAAATCAATTCACAAGATCTTTTAAAAACCTCCTTTGAGACTAATAGCCTCGCAGAACGGGATGTCCAGCCAATATACTTGAATTATATCGAAGTTATGTCTCTAATTGAATAATAATTTACCATGTTTGCATTCACTTCAAGGAATGAAACAGATCCAATAATCACATGGAATAAACACCATGTTTGCATTCATCTCAGGGAATGCACCATCATTGATAATCGCATGGAATAAACATCATGTTTTGCATTCACTTCAGAGAATGCCTCCCACAGAAATTCTTGTCAACATGAATTTTTGTAACATGAACTTAGGAGAAGTCTATAGTCGATTTTTTTCCGGCGTAGAATAAATATTGCTTTCGAGTAAAATCACCATGATTTATCGGACTTTAAAATAATAATTTAAAGAATAAAAATAAAATTAGAATTTATCGATGTTGATTTTCCTCTTAAGGACAATGAAGACATAGCATACGGCCAAAACGACTTCTCATAATCTCTTTCTGTCATGTCTCTTACCATGTCATTCAAACATATCATGTAAAACTCAAAACACGATTAAAAATATCAAATATCATCAATAGGATAAAATAAACTAAATATTGATAAATAGATCACAACAAGTATGTAGGGATTAAAGTAAATATAAATCACAACAAGTATGTAAGGATTAAAGTAAATAAACCAAAATATGAATATTCAATAGGAAACTATTTTTTTATCGAAATAGTGAAAAGCACTAACAAAATAAAAAAAACGATTGATACTAAAATTAAAATACAACCAATCATGGTATACCTATCTCTGTTAGTTCGTCCTTTGATTTGTGAGAAACCACAAATTCATCTTTACCCAATGCTTAAATACAATCGAAGACTTCTCTCTTTAGTTTTTAAAACTTCTCTCTTTAGTTTTTTTAAAAAAAACAAGTTAAAATATAAAAAGAAAGGTAATCAGTAACAAAAAGAAAATTGAGGGAAAAAATATTTATCTTTGGTTCACCCTGAAATCGAATTCTTTTCAATAATTTTTTTAGATTCGAACGACGAAGATCTAAGTTGATTAGAAGCTCGTGTTGATAACGTGTTGTAAATAAAATACTTAAGAACATCGAATAAGAATAAAATAACAAAGAGATCAGAGAAAGAAGTACATAATACATTAAACTCTAATTAATGAAGATCATATTCATGGTGATAAAGTAAATCAAATCTCTTAGATAAAGTTCTTATCATTATAGATAAATATTCAAACAGTTGTTTACAAACATGGCCAATGTAATATGTAAAATTTAATTTGATGCAAGTCTCGATATAAGTATTTAATTTCTATTTAATTGTACACACGTTTTTTTTAATTTTGGTTTGATCATATAAACATAATGATATAAAATTATGTAAATGATTTATGAAAGTTAAATCAAAATTAAAGTTTTATTATATAATCCTACAAAATTAAAGTCGAATTTATCGTATAAAAAACTTTTGTCCTCCATTTTATTCATTTTCTAATTAGATAATAGATAAAATATTTAAAGAATTCATAAACTTTTAAAATTATTAATATCCAAATAAAAGAATAATCCATTAACAAATGAAAAAATAATGTTAATCACGTGTATTTAACATATCGATCTATCTTATCTAAAAAAAACATATGGATGTATCAATTTAATCTCAATCTAGATTTTTTCCATTCGGTATTTAAACTTAGATTTTTGTTTGGTTTCTGAAGCAACTTTACCCCCCTTCCCTCATTCTCCTAGAATTTATACTTTTTCATAGCCTTTTATGCCTTTTTCTTCACACTTTATTTAATAATATTCTGCACAAATTAACCCATCACAGCACAAAAAGCAGTAAAAATTTCTTTTTTAATATGGCTTAAGTTGATTTTGAATTTGAGATCTTACATATGTTTTTGAAATGCGAGGCAGATAATTTCAGATTAATTAGGCTTTGCCCCGGAAAATCGAGAGTGAAACAAAAAAACAGTAAAATTTGTCTCCACTCTTTCCTTTTTATCACCAGTTCACTTTTTCTCATTCGTTCCTTCTCTGTTAGTGTTTCCTTAGTAGCTTTCCTGAACTTCGTCCCCACTGTTACCCTTTCCTTTCTCTTGTACGTACATTCCAACTCCCCTTTTTATCCGATTTTCTTTCTCTATTGATCTGATGTTCTTTGTAAGCTTTTTTTTTTCTTTCTTGTTTTGCTTTAATGATGTTTGCATGAAATGGGTTGCTTTCGTTTTGTGTATCTGATTCATAGGCTGAGTGTTCTTCTTTTTTTGGTGTAAAATAAGGCTTAATTTTTATCTATTTGATTCTGTCTTTTGTTTTAGCATAGCCTGATTGGTTGTTGTTAACTTGTTTTTTTCTTCTTCTGAAATTTATAGTTAATTTCATTAGCTATTTAGTGGTGGAGGTCCTCATAGACAGTAGTTGTTTAAGTTTGGTAAAGAAAATTTCAGTTTTTTTCTTTTAAAATCTGTATTTTGACTTTAATATATTAAACAAATTGAATTACGTGAAGCTTGATGGATTAAGGGTATGTTGGTGTTGATGAGAATTATATACATGGTCCCACGTTCTGTTTTCAATTTGATTCCTTTCTTTTCTCTGCATTCGGTTGTTCACAACTCAGTTTTCTTGGCAAAGTCTCTCTCTTTTTTTATTGTTTTCATTTGTAATTTCTGTTCAATCTCTTTCAACATTTACTGTTTCTGAATTTTGTTTCCCCCCAAATGCAGATCTTTAATGTATGGTTTTCATATACATGAAGTCATTTTGATTGATCCTAAGTGAATTCGATTATTTCTTCGGAGTTCGAACAATGTTTCTTGGCTTAAAAACTAAGAAGAAGAAAGGCGGCTCGTATCAGGTTCATTACATTGTATGTGTTAAGGAAATTAGTCCTTGGACAGCATTGCAGTCTTTGCCATTGCCTCAATCTATATTGCTTCAATGGGAAAGTGGTGATAAGAGTTCCGGGTCCTTGGTTTCTTGTAATAGGAATGGAAAAATCGAGTTCGGCGAGTCTTTCAGGCTTCCGGTAACTTTATCTCTGGAATCATCCCGTAAGAGCACCAACAGTGATAGTTTCCAGAAAAACTGTTTGGAGTTCTACTTGTATGAGCCTCAAAAGGACAAAAATGCGAAAGGTCAACTTTTAGGATCTGCTGTTGTAAACCTTGCTGATTATGGGATTATCAGGGAAACTATAAGTGTTGCCACTCCTATTAACTTGAAGAAGAGTTCAAGGGTTGGGATCCCGGAACAGCCTGTTCTTTATCTTAATATCCAGCCACTTGATAAAGGTAGCTCCAGCTCGTCATCGAGAGTCAGCTTGCCGAAAGAACTATCACTTGACAAGGATGGGAGTGACACTGTTTCTGAATCGATAAATGAAGAAACAGAGATTGCCTCTTTAACTGATGATGATGATGATCTTTCCCCACATTCATCTCAGACTGGTTCTTCTTCTGCTTTTGATCCTTCTAGGGAGTCACATAATCGACATGACAGGGTATTTAAGCTCATTATTCTCCTTGTTATTCATGTTCATTTACATTGAATTCTCTGTATAGTGTCCTTGAACTAGAGGTTTTAAATTGGATTAGCTTTAAAATTTCTGAAATTGTCTTGGCAAACTCAGGGTTCTTGAAGCATTGCCATAAGTAAAATGCTCATGCGAATAAGAAACAAGTATGCATTAATAACCCTATATTATGCTGTTGGTGTTGTTATTTGAAGTTACATTTACGGCGGATATGAATCTTTCTGAATAATGCTAAAAAGTTATCTGGATTTTTGTTCTTTAATTTATTTCTTACTGTATAATTAATTTAGTCAAGGGGATTTCAACTTGGAATCCTTTTCAAGGTATGGCATAGCTAGCAATTAGGCCATACCCCGACCGAAAATCAGTAGGAGCAATAAGATGAGCAAAATTTATTTTTACAGTGATTAATTTGAAGGTATGAATTACAATCCCTCTTTAACCATTATGAGATATGTTAGTTTTAGGCAGTCACTGGATTGCAGTTTCCTATGTACGAGCATGATTCTATTATAGGACTGTTGTAGTTTCCACTTTCCGGTTAATTTGGTGACTGTTGTCAACCTAGCAAACTGTATATTTCTGAATGTTTAATAGCAAGTCACCATTGGCTGCAGATTGGATCAGAACTGGTGAATGGCAGGATAGCAAGGCCTGGGCTAGCTCTTCATTCTGATGGAACAGGTGCAAACTCAGGGGTAAGTCCATTGGTTGAACTATTCAAACAATTGAATGGGAATGCATCTTCTTCATCTTCAATGCACTTGTCCTCCAATCCCGAGAATCCTGTAGCTCACCCCACAGGTAAAGTTTCATCCTCAGAGGCACATGTTGCCGTTCCAGTAGTCGTGAACTCAGATCGTGTAAAAGATGAAGACTCCCAAAGAAAAACAGAGGATGCTAGAAAAGCCGGGAGACATGACCAAAGCCATTTACACAGATATTTAAGTAGCAATTCCCATGTTCGTCATTGGGAGGGAAATGCTGAAAAGTCATCATGGGAAGATGAGCTGGATAGCCAAATTTTGGGTCCTGGGGAATATTCTCTGCAGGACAGGTTAGGTTTTAGACCACCTCAAAATTCTCCGAGAAAGCAAGTTGCATTGAGGAGTAACACTTTTGCATCCAGTGGGGCAACAACTGAACTAAAAAGTGGTTTCCTTGCGAATGATAGAAAAAAGCACGGGACACCTGTTCAGTTGCATGTTGACAAAACTAAGAGTAATGGGCCATCAAGGATCCAGTTCATGGAGAAGGTGAAGGAGAATTCTATCCCTGATAAGACTTCTAATGGTACCACAAGTGATATACTTGGTGAAAGGGAAGAAACCGCAAACAACTTTTCTAATGGCAAAGTTGACTCAGGTAACAGTCATGGGCTGATAAAGAAAACTCAGGTCACGAAGAAGGCAAAGGAAAATGATATTTCTGAAAAGATTCATAATTTTTCTACAAGTGATACGTGTAACGAAAGCAAAGAAAATGCTAAGAGCTTTTCCAACAGCAAAGTTGAAATGGCCTCCAAAATTGAAATGCTTGAAGAAGAATTAAGAGAAGCTGCTGTTCTCGAGGCTAGTCTTTATTCTGTTGTTGCAGAGCATGCAAGTTCTACAAACAAGGTTCATGCTCCAGCTAGACGACTTTCTAGATTTTATCTTCATGCTTGTGGAGCAAATACCCGAGATAAGAGGGCAAGTGCAGCAAGAGCTGCTATTTCAGGATTGGTTTTGGTCTCTAAAGCATGTGGAAATGATGTTCCAAGGTATGCACTAACAGTTTCCGTATTTTTTTTCTTTTTAGAAAATGAATCTGGGAGATTATAGCTTCTACCTTTGCTTTTGTCAAAGATATTAATTTGGTTTGCATGCTTCTCTCTTTGCACCTTTTACCTGATCCATTTCTTTACCATTTTAAAGGTTAACCTTCTGGTTATCAAATTCGATTGTATTGAGAGCAACTGTTAGCCACACTATTGGGAAAATGCAGCTATGTTCAGAAAGTTCGGATGACTGGGTGGATCCTCAGACATTTTTACTTGCATTGCAAAAGTTTGAAGGTTGGATCTTCTTCAGAATAATCGAATCCGTCTGGTGGCAGGTCAATCCTTTCTTTAAGCTCACATCATTATGTCTTTTGAGGTCATACCTGACATTATTTCCCTCTATATACTTGCCAGACTTTGACTCCATATATGCAGTCTGCTGCTGCGAAGAGCTCAAGCTCGAGGAAAACCTCGGGCAGAAGACATGGATTAGGTGATCAAGATCAGGGTAACTTTTCTGTTGAGCTTTGGAAGAAGGCTTTTAAAGATGCGTGTGAAAGGCTTTGTCCCCTTCGAGCATGTGGGCATGAGTGCGGCTGCTTAGCTGTGCTGGCTAAATTGGTATTATGATATACTATACAGTTTTTTTTCCTTTCATGTATGTATAGAAAACTTAATCTTGGACCTTATGCTTATTCATGCTCATAATTTCTCTTTGTAAAAAAGATAGAGGCCATGTCCTTGTTTCTTATGGTTTTGTTATCTAATTGATAATGCTGTTGAAATGCAGATTTGATAGAAACATTGTTGTCTGTTCCATGATTAGGTAATGGAGCAATTGGTGAGTAGATTAGATGTTGCAATGTTCAATGCTATTCTTCGTGAATCAGCTGATGAAATGCCAATGGATCCCATTTCCGATCCAATAAGCGATTCAAAGGTTCTTCCTATCCATGCAGGCAAATCAAGCTTCGGGGCAGGTGTACAACTAAAAAATGCCGTGAGTAGTGGTGTTCTTCTTTCTATGTAGCTACTTTAATACTTAATCGCCTCCTTGATGTGCAAGATCTTATCTATGTAACATATCGGATATTGTTTGACAGTTACTGAATTTTACTCATTTAAAGAAAGCTAAATGTTTGCGCCTTGTGATTTCTTGTTCCAAATGTTATGTCAACAGATAATAAAAGTTAGAGATTAGGGTTTGAAATTGCTTCAGTGAAGTTGCTTGAATAATGACATAAGAACGTAGATGTTTATTTCGTTTCTTGCCTTGTGTTACCAGATTGGGAATTGGTCAAGATGGCTAACAGATCTATTTGGTATCGATGACAATGATCGTCCTAAAGATAGCGACGGAGTAGGAAACTGCAAAAATGATGCGTGTGACGGTTCCTTCAAGTCTTTTTGCCTCCTAAATGCATTGAGTGATCTCATGATGCTTCCATCCGAGATGCTTGTGGATAGGTCCACAAAGAAAGAGGTATAGTGCTGAAATTATTAAAACGTTTATTTTAACTTCCATAAGCAATAATACATATATATATTATACCTCATCTTCCCTTCGAATTTTAATGCTGAAGGTGTGCCCCAAGTTTGGCGCCCCCCTGATCATCAGAGTTCTTAACAATTTTGTACCCGATGAGTTCAATCCGAATCCAGTTTCACATGCAGTTTTTGAAGCATTGGAGGAGGTTTGTTGTAAAACAAGATACAACTTTTCTATTTCATTCATTACTCTACAAAGTTGCAAGTTTGTGGCACTCTGCTTTCGTTTTCCTAGATTGATCTTTTTCCTCTCATTCAGGACCTTTCCGAGGCCGGGGAAGATTCTATTATGAACTTTCCATGTATGGCTCATCCTATAGTCTATTCGCCTCCTTCCGCAACTTCCCTAACAGACATTACTGGAAGTCAAGCCATGGAAAGGAGTCGGTCATCGGTGCTTAGAAAATCATACACTAGTGATGATGAGCTCGATGAGTTAGATTCACCCATTACGTCGATCATGATCGAGAACCCCCGCAGTTCCCCCACTTCAAAAGAACACAACTGGATGAGAACAGGAAAGGGAGGCCGGAAAGTTGTTAGATATGAGCTAATCCGAGAGATATGGAAGAATGGTGAGTAGCAATGTTTCTTTTTCCTCCCCCTCTACTTTCACCAAACATGTTTTTGTATATATGCATGTGATCATAGGCTGGTCTATTATGTTGTTGAGTTTTGTTGGAGATGAGCAGAAATTGGTATTTTCCTTTAGATCATCGTACGTATGTTACAGACTACGAATCTGTATCGCCTATTGCACGGTTGTTAATAAAAGGAAGATGATTGCACTAGGCTTAATGTATGCCAAAAAGAAGTTAAAGCAAGAAAGACATCTGCAGCTAACAAGAAAACTGAAAGGGATCGCAGAAACATCGAATTCTGGCAAATTCCATTGAGTTATATCGAATTCAGCTGCCAGTACAACGAAAAACCATATGATGCTTTGATGTAAATGGAATCAGATACATTGTGAAAAGTAGAATAGAAATGTACTTTAGCTCTGAGTTCATCGGCAAGAACTCTTGGTCGGAGACTGCTTCCCTGACCTCAGCCAAGCACCGTGAATTACCGATCGGAACACCGGGAATGCCTGTGTTAAACAACGAGCTAAAAACTCAAATCACACGCATTGTGTCGAAACAAATGGAATATCAATCATGCATGAGTTCGAACGGATTTGGTGCATATGGAATTTAAGAGAAGCATAATCATAACAAGTTTCCCAGCCCAAACACTCTGCAAAACATTATCAAGAAATTCACCAAATTGATGAAAACTATTATTATTATTATTATAAATGACAGGACAGTACTAAGCTACTCGAGTTTGACTCGGTCAACACTTAACTCGAATTCTTAACGAGTAAAGTCAAGTTCAACACTACGTAGGCTCGACTTGAGTTGAGCGAGCTTGAATTTAACTCGAATTCTTAACGAGTGGAATCAGACTCAGCACTACTCAAACTCGACTCAGCTAATTTACACACCTGTACGAGAGAATCCAATTCCATTTCCATGCTTCTTCATTTTGCATTGAATTTTCTTTTCATTTTCATGGATAATTTACAAAAGCAGAGGAGAGTAGTACGTGGCATTTTATTATTTGGCCACGTGAGGACCAAATTCCAATTGCTAATAACCGTACTGTTTTTCCCGCTAAAATTCAACCGCCGTTCATTTTGCTGCCTTTGCATATTATTGGATATATATGGGTTAAAATTCACTTCAATAATATAAAATTTAAATGTTTTTATATATTTGTTAGATAGTTTGATTAATGAATTTAATAATTGAGATTAAAAATTTTAAATTAAAGATAATTCAATTATATTTTTATAAAAATCTCATCATTTCTTATTGTATCAACGGATTATATTTTTTTTTTAAATCAAAGATAATTCAATTTTTTTTTAAAAAAATCTTTTCATTTTCAATTTATCTTCTATTATCAATTTTAAAAAAGAAGTCGTAAACAAAGTAAAAGACAGAGAGTTTTACTTGAACTCAAATAGTAAACTAATAGCAAATAAATAAATAATCAAATCAGAATTCAAACCTTAAAACTAAGCCTCATATATAAAAGACAATATGTCAAGCAACTAAATATGAAGAAACATAATAGCTTCTTCTCCATCTCAAAGTTCTCCGAAACATGTTTTCTGTCAAAAACATCCCTTCAACAACATCGGTCCTCTCGACTTACACCGCATTCACGGCATCGGCAATGCTGGTCCGAGGTGTGGTCCGCGAGGTTCAAGCCATAGTCAGCCAGCTTATCCCCAAACGTATCCGAAACCTTGTCCTGTCGAAGCTCGAAGGCCTTTTCTCGAACCCGTATTCGCAGATGACTCTCGTCATCAACGAATATGAAGGGTACTGCATCAATGACCTGTACGAAGCTTCCGAGACCTACTTGCAGACCAAAATCTCGGCCTCGATGGAGAGGGTCAGGGGTTTCAAGTCTCCGAGGGACAACAAGGTAATGGTGATGATACACAAAGGCGAAAGGGTTCTCGATGTGTACGAAGGAATCGAACTCAGGTGGGAAATGAGGTGTGAAACAAAGGGAAATAGTCATGATCATAAAGGAAATCAGAGGAATAGAGGGTATGAAAGTAGAGCGTTTGAGCTCAGTTTTAGTAACAAATGCATGGAAAAGGTGACAAAATCTTACTTGCCGTATGTAATGGAGAAATCCAGAGCCACTAAACAAGAAAACAAAGTGGTGAAACTCCTTTCGCTTGGGAACTTTTGTCGAGAAGGCGACGGAGCTTGGGGATCAACCAATCTTGACCATCCTGCAACTTTTGATAAACTGGCTATGGATCCTGCTGTCAAGAAAGAGTTGATCGACGACTTGGACAGGTTTGTTCGGAGAAGGGAGTATTACAAAAGAGTGGGAAAAGCATGGAAGCGTGGCTACTTGCTGTATGGTCCTCCTGGAACAGGCAAGTCTAGCTTGATTGCTGCCATGGCCAACTACCTGAAGTTTGATGTGTATGACCTCGAACTCGCCAACGTTTACAGCAACTCGGAGCTTCGGAGGCTGTTGGTTTTGACTAAAAATCGATCAATGGTTGTGATTGAGGACATTGATTGCAGCATTGATCTCCATAATAGACCAGTTGAGAGATTCGAGTCATTTGAGGAGGGTTCTAACGACAAGGTAAGTGTTTCATGCATAACTAATCATATCCATTTAGATGACTGCATTAAACAAATTTCTGCACCAGAATTCACTATTACATTAGTCTAATCAGATCAGCAGAGCTTTATGTAAAGAAAGTACCATAAAAAAGTTAACATGCTCGTGTCAGACACATACCTGTATCCAATCTCACACCCGAACTTGAGTAACATAGCGAGACGGTAAAGTTTCCCGTTTTACTTGGATGCCTTATGCAAGTTACCTCTTAAAGCATGCTACAAAATGAATCAATAATATGATATGAAAACTGCAATTGTCTTGAGTTTTTTCTGTCACATAATAGAGCTATACCAGTTCCATAGATTGCTAAACTGTTGCTAATTTCAATCTTAATGACAGTTAACTTTATCGGGGTTGCTTAATTTCATCGACGGGCTATGGTCGAGCTGTGGAGATGAGAGAATCATAGTGTTTACAACCAATCACAAAGACAAGCTGGACCCTGCATTGCTAAGGCCGGGCCGAATGGACATGCATATCCACATGTCCTACTGCACCCCAAGTGGATTCAGAGTCCTTGCCTCGAATTATCTATGCATTGCTGATCATAATCTGTTCGATGAAATCGATGAACTGATGATGCAAGTGGAGGTTACTCCTGCAGATGTTGCAGAAGAGCTAATGAAGAGTGAAGACGCTGATACCGCCCTCAAAGGACTCGCTAAGTTCCTCCAGGACAAGAAATTGAGATCAGAAAATCCCGATTCCGATCGCAGAGAAATCAACGAGTGTGGCGATGAAGTTTGGAATGAGAGAGTGACTAAAGAAAGAGTTGGTGGAATTGATAAAATTGCTAGGATGAGAAAGAAGCCAAAAAGCATGAGGAATATATACATGAGGAGATTATTACAGAATGCCCGCTGATGATTTGCTTTGGAGTCGAACATGACCGAGCAAATTCCGGCGTTATTGTCTTGTTTCTTTCTATTATCAGACACCATGCCAAACATATTTTAGTCTTTCCCGAGAACTGTTCTTTGTTTAACAAATAGATTTCATTCATTTCCCAGCAGAACTCACGAAATCAACCTATCGAATTGCAGAAATCAAGCCCATTCATTGCTAAGTGAAGTTCAAAACGCGGGAGTAGAGAACACCATTGCATTGTTTCGATGGGAATCGAACTGAAACGGAAGCGGCATTTTATCAAACACCTGGTATCACAATCAAACCATATAAGTAGTTAGTAGAGTGAAAACAGGTAACAAACGAAACAAACCAGTGGAAATGATAGAACTTTTAGAGACCACGAAGTTCAAAATCAAAATCCCAAATCCATACGCACCATGAAATTTATATTTTCTATTTAATTAAGAGATTAAAAAGAGCTAAAATTGAAACTTGATCATGCCTATCTGCATTTTAATTTGTATTTTCTATTTAAAACCCCAAATTCTTATATTAAAAATGCAATTTATCGATTTATTTTTTAATAAAAATACCCTATAATTTATTAGGTTTTATAATTTTAAATGAAATTAGTGAATAAAAATATTAGATATAAAAAGTAAATTGATAAGTAAAATTTTGTATATTATAAAAATCAATATTCAATTTATTGATTTAAACAATTTAGATTGTGTATTACTAACAATTAATAGTTGTAGCGAGATGAGTCGCTATGTCCTTTAAGTAAGGTCATGAGTTTCAATCTCGATATTCTAAATTACAAAAAAAATAACTTAGGATGGTCTTCTCTATAATAGACTTTTGTAAAATTCGATTCAAATTAGTCGACTAATAAATAAGATATAAAAAATTAAAAAATCCAAATTATGCATTACAAAGACACCTTGTTTGACTGACAGAACCATTTCTCATAATTTTTTTGTACTTCTCACGTCTTTATATTTTTTTTATATTTTCTCATTTTTATGATTTATAATCAATGGTGTGGTTTAGGGTTTAGAGGTTTATGTTATATAGTTTAGAATTTAGGGTTTATAGTTAGAATTTAGAATTTAGGGTTTGGAGTTTAGAATTAGGGTGTTAGGGCTAGAGATTTATGTTTTAGATTTTATAGATTAAATGTGAAGGGTTGTGTAAAATTTTTTACACAACTTGTGTGGATCAAAATATAACTTATATATATTGAAAATACTTTGATACACAAGCTTGTGTAAACTTTAGTTTACATATTCTTTTTAATTTTAGGGTTTAGGGGTTTAGTGCGTAGAGTGTAGAATTTAAGGTTCATTGTTAAAATTTAGAGTTCATGGTTTAAGGTTTAAGTTTTAGGTTTTAGGGTGTTATGATTTAGGATTTATGTTTTAAATTTTATAGAAGGGTTGTGCAATTTTTTTACGCAACTTGTGTATTAAAATATAACCCTATATATATGGGTTAGAATCCACTTCGTAAAATTCAATTACTTTTACACTCTTTTTGGACAGTCGCATGAGAGTAATAAATGGATGTGTAAAATTTGAAAGTTTCACACATTTTTTAGACCGTAGATGAAGGTAAATGGATAGATAATATTAACAATAGAAAATGCGAATATTATCACTTAAAAAATAAGGAAATAATTTTAATCATTAATTATCATCATTCAGCGGTCCAAAAAAGTGCAAAAGTAATTGAGTTTTTGGAATGGATGAATGAGATTAAACACTATTAATTTTTTCTCCTTAAATTTTTTTTATGTTTAACATTTCATCTCATCCATCCATTTCACTCATCTAATAATTCAATCTTAGCCATGCATTCCTAAGAAAGAATGGAAACGTGGTTGCTTGCTAGGAATGTAAAAAGTTGATCCGACTTGTAAAATTGACTGAAATTGACTTAAGTCAGAACTGTTTGTGACCCGATGTGGTGGTGATTCGAAATCGATTCGAGTCCGAACTGGTGTTAATCTGAACTCGGGTTGGACCTGGAAATTTTGGATCTGAACCCGACCTGCATCTGATCTGATATGAATTCGAACCCGAGATTAACCTAGTAAATAACTGATATTACCCAACATGTTATCAACCTGATCTGTAATTGACTCAACCTGTAAATGATCTGACTTGTTATTGAACTGATATGATATTTACCTCACTTGTAATAACTAATAAGTTACAATTGATGAAGTTTGAGATTATAAATTTATTATATTACAATGTGACAATACATTTTTCACTATTTAAGGTACATGAATAACTATTATCATTAAATTAATACGTTTACTTTTTATATTTATAAATTATGTAGTATATAAAAATATTTAAAAAATTATTAAATATCTAAATGTTGCCAACATGATTCCTTATGATTTATGATTTAGTGTTTAGTTTAGGATTATTGGTCTATGTGATTAATTTAGATTCCTTAAGGTTTATGATTTAGTATCAATGATTTATGGTTTAGTATCAATGGTTTATGGTTTAGTTTATGATTATTGGTTTATGAGATTAATTCGATTCCTTAAGGTTTATGATTTTGGATATAGTATTAACGGTTTATGGTTTAGTTTAGGGTTATTAATTTACGAGATTAATTCGATTCCTTAAGGTTTATGATTTTAGATATAGTATTAACGGTTTATGGTTTAGTTTAGGGTTATTAATTTACGAGATTAATTCCGATTCAACTTGCTAATTTATGCATTTGAATTTGATTAAATATTCAAATCAGAGCTTGATGTGTACAGTTGAACTAAATTAAAGTTTCAACTTTCATGTGTCCAATTACATATTTACATCCAAATCAAAATTTTGTGTATAATTATATTAAATCAAAGTTTATATGGTATAATAATAATAATATAATGTTGTCCGAATTGAATTAACTTATAAAATTTAGGATCTAATTGAACTAAATTAAAACCTAAAAGCATAAATCACGGACATAATTAAAAGAATTCTAAAACTAAATATGAAATTTCAATTAAATTAATCTAAATTGGGACTCAATTGAATTAAATTAAAACCTAAATGTGAAAATTTGAGACTTAAATAAAAATAATCTAAAGTCGAAAGGGCTAAAGAATAATTGCCTCTAATGTAAAATATTAGGCGGGTTCTTTCCCTCACATCCCACCATTCAATTTAATTAAAAGAAAAAGAAAAAGTTACAATTGGTAAAAATGGGGAAATGACAAAATTTTGGAGGAAATTAAGCCGCCTAATTTTTAAGTTAGGGGTTAATTATTCTTAGGTTATATTGTGTTTTAACTGTTGCATTTTAGTCTTAATATTTACTTTTAAGTTTTAGTCTTAATTTTAGTCTTAATATATATATATATATATATATATATATATATATATTAAATTGTAACATATTTCGACATTCTAAGGATATTTTGGTTCATATTAATTCCTAAAATTTTAATTTTATCCGAAATTTACCCACAGTTACCATATCGAAGTCTATTTGTACACGATAAGACCCGACTTGAACTTCAATCGAAACCGATATTCCCTGACCTGAATTTTATCCATCAATGACGTGACCCAACCTGAAGTCTATCCGAACCTGAATTAACCCGTTAATTAACTGATTCGGACCCGAACCGTTTTGGCCTGAACTGAAACTTACCCGACCCGAACCTGAACTCAACATGATTTGAAATCAACCTGACAATGACCCGAATTTGAGTCGACCTAGACCCAACCTGATCCGAGTCGAACCATTAAATTAACCTGACACAATTCATATCCAATTTGATCTGACCTGAAACCTGAACGATTACTCGATTTTACATCCCTACTGCTTGCTATATGGTGTGGTCCTCCTGCAACAGGCAAGTCAAGTTTGATTCCTGCAACTGACAAGTCAAACTTAGCCGTGTATTCCTAAATTATTTTTTGGTCAAAATATATAACTAAAGTATATATATATATATATATATATCATCTAGGTTCCTAAAAGTAATCATGTGACATTGATTAAAAAATACATTAAGTACCTATTTTTGCAACAACAAAAAAATAAGGTACCTATACGAAAAATACTTTAGGTACCTATTTGACCAAAAAGTATATTCTATGTACTTATTTTGACCAAAAAATAATTTAGGTAACTAAATAAAATAGTTGGTATACTTTAAGTACTTATTTGTGATATAAGCCTAAACTAAAGTTTATATAAGTTTGTAATAATTTTAGGGTTTAAAGTTTAAGGTAAGACTTAAGGTTCAGTTTAAGCATTATGATTAGAAATTTAGATTTTATATTTTATAGTTTAAAAAAAATCTGTAACTTTTTACGTATCAAAAGACAACTGATAATTTTATTACTTGAAAAATGTTATATGATTTATTCAATTTGGCTTCTAAAATTGAAACCAATACAATTTAACCCTAGCCATTATCATTCTTGTCCCATGTTTATTCTTCACGCTTCTTTTCTTCTTTTTATCTGACTAACAATTTCTTTGGCCTTTCTCTTATTTCCAATTCCATTATCACACTCATTGCTTTCATTTTCCTCTTCTAAACCAGCTTCCCTGCAACCGGAGTCACGGTTTTCTGATCTCAATCTTTTGTCCCGGAGGAACTTAACAAGTCCTTTGAGGGCGATATCGGTGTCTTCGATCTTCATAAGCTCTTCTGCAACTTGTGCAGGAGTAACCTCCACTTGCATCATCAGTTCATCGATTTCGTCGAACAGATTATGATCAACAATGTTTAGATAATTTGAGGCAAGGACTCGGGGTGCAGTAGGACATGTGGATATGCATGTCCATTCGGCCTGGCCAACTTGTCTTTATGATTGGTTGTAAACACTATGATTCTCTCATCTCCACAGCTTGACCATAGCCCGTCCATGAAATTAAGCAACCCCGATAATGTGAACTGTCATCAAGATAGTTGTTAGCAAGAATTTAGTAATTTATGAACTTCTTTAGCCGTGATCGGTGGCAGAATTTGGTGAAAGAATTTGAGGGGACTGATTTAAAATTTTAAAAAATTAGAAGTTTAGACTAAATTTTTAAAACTTTTGAAGACATTTTTCAAAAAAATTGGGGTCTAGCTGAAATTTTGAGAGGATTAATGAGTACTTTCAAAAATTATGGGAGGGATTTAATTTCATCCCCATTTTAAGATAAAAATGTGCCCAAACTTTTTAATATTCCAATTTATCCTCAAACTATGACACTCATTCTAAATATAGATCCCCTAAACCTTTGAACATTCAATTCATCCTCAAATTATTGTATATGTCACATCATATTATCACGTAATACACATCATTGTTTACATGGTGATTAATAATATTTATAATGATTTTATTAGCATGCGATATGATTAGCATATACTGATAATTTGGGGATGAAATTAAAATATTCAAAGTTTTGGGGTCAATTTAGAATGATAGTCATAATTTGGGGCTGATATTGGAACGTTCAAAAGTTTAATGTCTAATTTAAAATGAGGGTCATAGTTTGAGGATGAAATTCTAACATTCAAAAGTTGTGGGATCAATTTAAAATGAGGGTCATAGTTTGAGGACATGCCGTGCAATTAACTATAAAAAGTTCATAATAGTTTCCTTTGGTTTCACTTACCTTGTTGTGGGTACCCTGCTCGAATCTCTCATGTTCCCCGGAGTCGGATTTCTCATCTTGTCTATTCTGGAGCTCAATGCTGCAATCAATATCCTCGATCGATTTCTGGTCAAAACCAACAAACTTCGAAGCTCCGAGTTGGTGGAAATGTTTGCGAGTTCGAGGTCATAGACGTCGAATTTTAGGTAGTTGGCCATGGCAGCAATCAAGCTCGACTTGCCTGTTCCTGGAGGACCATACAGTAAGTAGCCAATGCCGTGAATGCGGTATATGTCGAGAGGACCGCTGTTGTTGACGGGATGTTATTGATAGAAAACATGTTTCGAGAATTTGGGGCGACGGACTGTATCCACACTTTGAGATGCAGAGAAGGCTATGATTTTCAAGTGTAATTGCTTGGTATCATCAAATATCATTGGCTTTTTATACATTCATGGGAGATATCTTGTGTTGCAAGCTATTATTTTCAATTGTACCTTGCACAACTCTAAATTAAATGGTTTGAATCTGTTCACAAATTAGGCTATTGTTTTTATTTGGTGAAGTCAACGGCAAATATTGGTGTTTAAAGCCTTCCTTTCCCTATAAGTCTTGAGAAAGATTGTAGGGAAAGTAAGATTTAAACATCGGTATTCAGGTGTGTTCAATCGGTTAATTCGGTTGGTGACCGAATTGAATTAATAAATATCAAATTAATCAGATTTTTTTAGTTGTTAATTAAATCGAAATTTGATTAAAAATTATTAATTAAACTGAATAAAATCCAGTTAATTCGGTCGATTTTTTTTAGGGTTTGTGTTTTTTCTTTTGTTTGAAAATTATATATTAGTGTCGGATCAGGTTTAGTTTTCAATGTAGTAATTAGCATCCGATGTCAAATTAACTTAACTTCCATTGTAATATATCAATGGAATAACTTTAATGTTAGACTTCTTCCATTGTTTTTAAAAACATTAGGTTAACAGATCAAGATGTCAAATTATTTTATTAATTTTTTAGATGACTGAAAAGAAAATACTTTTTAGGCCAAAATTTATTTCATCCTTTTTGATATATGAACAATTCATAAAATATTATGTACGTAATATCATATTTTAATTAATTTTTTGTTTTTAAACTTTTGATCTCTACCATGCCATGCAACCCAAGCAGTTTACTTGATTCAAAACTTTTTAAATCAGGTTCAAATCTTAAAAATAATATTTCTGGAGAAAAAAAAAGACTACGAATTCTCGAATATAGACTATAATGTGGAAGATGCCAAAAAATAATAACATATACACAGAAATTATGTAATTGTGACATAGTATACATGTATTAGACTCCAGAACCAAAAAAAAAAGAATTCTATAGATTACAAAGGGGCTGTACATTAGTAAGCAGAGGATGAGTAGCTCCTGCTCTTCCATAGAAAGCTCAAGCTCAAGCCTTTCCCCACTTTTCTTCTTGATGTAGATTTACTCAATGGCTTCGATTCCGGGGCCGAGGGTGAAGCAGGTGCCGGATCTTGACTGCTTTCTAGTACTACTCGGTGTAGGTTTGTAAGCGGATGATCTCGTTGGCGTTGCTCCCGGAAGAGTGCCAGAAGTCTTTGCGACTTGTCCCTCCCTCTTGTTGTTCCGTTTACCGACATCGAGACTAATGTGGGAATCACACCTTCTTGGAGGACCAATTGACTACATTTTTCATTCCCGTTACAGAGGAGTAAAAGGCACGAAACAGCTTGCTCTTGCTCGACAGGTTCGCCGACATCCAGAACTGATGCAAGGCCAGTTATGAGACCGGAGGCTGATACCATCTCTTCTTTAGCTGCTTCACTTGAAGCTAAATTTAGCAAAACTGTAATGGATTTCTCTGTCCAGGTACGGTCACCCGAGACCACAAGCGACTGGAGGCGATTAACTATGCCAGCAGAGAGAAGGCTCGGAATATTGGAGTGGTCGGTTGAAAGGTTATAAAGAGTGTGAAGGGCATCAAGCTTGCATTGTGCATCAGTTTCACCTCCTAGTAGCTGGACTAAAAATGGGACAGCCTTACTTGAACCTATTATCGATTTGGCTTGCTCAAAGCAAGAGAGATTTAGATAGAGAGCAGTTGCCGATTCATCTGCATTGGAGTTGGAAATCATACGCTCCAGCAATTGAATCACTCCAGCCGCTAACATCAGTTCCTTGTTCCTGATATTTATTTTAGAAAAAAAACAAGAACATTAAAATGATTCATCTTAATAATAGCACACATAATGCCGAACAATCATATGAATAACAGTGCTAAAATGAAAGACGCAACAATGTTAAGATACTGATGCATTTGGCGTATCCTTTAATGAATCATAACTATTCATCTCCGGGTTTAACGAAGCAAAGGCATAAGACATGAGTAACATACCTGTTATTGTTGACGGCAAGGTTAAAGAGAGCCATTGCCCCAACTTCTTGAGCTATTGCATTCCGTTCACGCACAGCTGACTCTAGAAATCGCAATAATCCTTCAACAAAACCATTAGCCCCCATAAAAATCCTGGCCTCTTCATCGTCTTTCAGCAAAAGCCTTACCTGTTCCACAACTTTGCATCTCTCCATCAAGTTTTCTTCTTCATTCAAGACAGATAGGACTTCCTGGTATCTTTCTAACAAATTGATCTCGGAAACTTCTTCCTGTGGGGAAGATTCATCTTCAGCTTCATTTCCTCCCGCTTCCTTACTTGTAATACTCTCCTCTAAAGGAACCACCTTATTCCCCTTGAAGTTGCATGAACCAACGCTATCCGTCGATCTAGAATTTGCAGTCTCAGATGCAGACAAGGCCAGTCTCCAGTAGTTAAGATCAAGAGACTCTTGGGGGGCATCAGGGATAGGAACTCCGCTCTGTTCACACCAACTAGCAATGAGACCCTTGACACAGTAATTAGGAGTCAGAGAGAGATGCGGGAGCTTCTGTTGAGTCTTCGGGCAGGTGTCATGCCCATCCCTAAACCATTTCTCGATGCAGATCCTTTCATATGTCTGTCCAGAGGCGATTACAACTGGTTCGTACATAAGCTGCAATGATATTGGACAACGTAATTCTTCGGGTGGAAGGGGTATCTGCCCAGATCTCCTAATGTTTGTCCTAAACTTGAAAGAACTGAGCTGTGACAGCTGCCGCTCAAATGCATGGCCATTACCACCAGCCCCTCCATCCTCGAGAGAACCCAAAATAGTGGGGGAACAAGGTGCTGAACCCTGTGAGTCATTATCATCCGAAACCTCACTTCGAAATACCTTGGAGTACTTTCTCATAAGAGATAAAAGATAAGCCACAATAGATTCCTTCCTCTTGTCCTCTTCTAAACGGGCTCTTTCTATCACCTTCTTGAGATCCCTTCTTTCAGCAAGGGCTGCTCTAGAAGAAGTGATACCAAGTTTAGAAGCTGCCTGGTGAAAAGACTCGAGTTCATTGTTATCATTACACTCTTCGAAATTCCTCCCATTCTGGAGTAACGCAATTATTTCGTCACCAATTTGCTTCTCATATGGATCAAGTGAGAAAACAGTCTCCTCAAGTTCATTTACAATCTCTAAAACCTGAAGGCAAACAAGTAATCAAGAATACCGCGAGTGTACGGGAAAAAGCAACAGCTACTACAGGGTTTCACACAGGAAGACTTATTTGAACACCCCAAAAAATTACATAATTTCAATCTCAAACCAAAAGGGGGGAATCAGTACCTGACATCCAATGGATTGTGGAACTATATCTTCTACGCGCCTAAGACTATCAATAAGAGCAGATTTGGCCTTCTCAAATTTTAGAAGAACAGAATCTCCGGTAATAGCCTATATGAGCAGAACAATATCGTTCATAAAAATATCTAAGAAAAAACATGGTGTAAAACAAAATATTGAAAAATCAGTTAATGAACGTATCCAACAAAAATCAAAACCACTACTCTAAGAATACACACAAGTACATATTCAACTATGCATACATATATCTTACCAAGTAAAGTCTACTGCATGTTGAACAGTGTGTAAGAACATTTTTAGCCTTTTCTAGAGCTATATGCAATGAGCATAAAGCCTGAATCCCAGATTTGCTCCCAGGTCTTGCCGCTTCTAAGGAAGGGAATATCGACAAGACTTTGCAATAAATTTCTGAAAGTGTCTTGCACATTTCTCCATGTAACTGCATAAGAAAATAAATAGAAAATATGTAAGAAAACTGTGAAAATTCAGATCTTTTTTTTCCTTTGTCCTAAAAAAATGCAACAAGATTCAAACATTACAACTTCCAAAAACAAAAGGCCTTTGATTTAAGAAAAAACAGTTACAAAACTATAAGCTTAAGAGATGAATTGATACCAACAAAAAATTCTGCAAAAAGTTTTAAAAAAATGGCAAGCAAGCAGGTACCTTTATTGTGAAGTTAATTAGAATTCAAAGAATA
Organism: Hibiscus tridactylites; assembly: GCA_958450335.1. Taxonomy (NCBI): domain Eukaryota; kingdom Viridiplantae; phylum Streptophyta; class Magnoliopsida; order Malvales; family Malvaceae; genus Hibiscus; species Hibiscus tridactylites. Next base: position 23,255,809 of record OY288283.1, read on the forward strand.
GCAAAAAAACATATCCAAATGCTATCACATTCTTACCTTGGCATCACTAACTGCAAATAGGTTCTCTTCAACCTCAGAGTTATCCATAATTTAGCCTTCAAAGCAGTAAACCACTAAAATGCAAATCTATATCAACTGAAACGCCAGCGGAAAATAGAACAGAGTCAGATAGTTTATAAACTAGCCGCCAACAAATGTTTTAAAACACAGCACAAGGTTCAAATTACATTGATAACTATAAAACTTCAATGCCATATAATTTTATTCCCTTAATTAACAATATGGAACAGAAAAAAGAACCACCGGCCTTCTCCTGGACACAAAAATCGTTACCAACCGTGAAAAAAATAATCAAGCTTTAAGAACTTCAAATTTACTAAAAGGATTCACAATGACATATTTGTCTCAGTTCTACAGTTCCCTTTGGCTATATGAACAAATTATCATTCAGAATATATATATATACACACATATGTATAATTTTCAACTGTCTCCTATGATGCGCCTAGGATTAAAAATAAAACATTGCATACGTTGAAATAGACAAGAAAAAGGCCTCTCCACATAGAAAAAGAAAAAGGCAATATTGATCTGGACGTCAAAATTTTGCAGAAATTTGAATTTTGATCTAAATATTTCATCATCAAACACCGTGAGAAACAAAAACTTACAATTTCTGCTAAGAAATTTGGTTTAGACATCTCGTAAAACAATTGAAAAAAAATAAAATCAATATTCTCATAAGTAAAGAAAGAGTTAAATCGAAAGATATTTGTTTAAAATAATGGAAGGAAAATGAATCTACAATTGTATGGAACAAAATGACCTTTGTGAAAGCGATCCGAGACGAGACACGACGAGAATCGCTCTCAGCTTGAATCGATATTTCGAAAACAAGCAAAAGAAACAAGAAACTCACGAACATGGACAACGCGAGGGGGAGAAAAAGAACAACATATAACACAAAAATGCTAATTTTCCTATGGAGATTGAGAGAAACAGAAAACAAAAACAGAAACGCGCCAAAAATAGAATTTACAAACACAACTTTGAAAATAAAAACAAAAACAAAACTTCCCTATTTTCAACCAATAACTATTTTATTTTGAAGTAAAAAACACAATGAGATTGCCGGCGCTCTGCAACCGCCGCTATAGCGGCCAATATATTGCAGTAACGCCACCGGCCGAAACCGTTATTGTCGGAAATAACGGTGGTTCGCGGCCACAATCTAACGGGTAGCGGCAAATAGCGGTAAAAAGGGGCCGTTATTCCCGTTTTTCTCCCGTTACTGTAAAATCTAGAAAAATCCATAGGAGTGACTAACTCCTGGTAAGCTTTCAAGTATAGAAAAGGAGAATTACAACGAGATTGAATCAAAGTCAGGGTTCAAAAAAAGGGGGAACATACCGGAGAAAACGAAGGTAACCAAGGCGGCGGCTTCATATAAAATTTTCTCGGAAAATTAGGATTTCAGATATATTCTTGGATTCAAAATTTTCTTGTCCGAAGTACAGAACTTTCTCGGGAAAAAGAGAAGGGAAAGCAGAAATGCGGAGAGAGGATTGGGTGTTTGGTTCGTGAGAAAGTGAGGGTAAATAACCAAATGGAAAGGAATATTAGAAATTATTGCAGGTGAAAGACTGTGTGTGCAGAGAATATTTTTTATTTTTAAAGGACATTGATTAATGTTTAATAATTGTTTGATTATAAGATAATAAAATTTTTTGTTTTTTTGCTTTTCGTTTTGAGGGTTGATGTTTCCTCCCGCCCTGGTTCACCGGCCGACAATTGCCGACCTCCTCTTAGATCTGCCATGAATCATATCAAAATGACTGAATTGTCCTTTTATGATTGTTTATCAGTTTTTGAATGAAGTAAACAGGATTGGAAAAATAATTTCGTAATGATCGATCTGGATTGTTCATTCAACAATTATATTATTAATATTCAATCAACAATTTGCTTCGTGTTACAATTAAAAAAAGTTTATGTTGAAACTTTAGAAATAATATTGTTAATTTTTTTAATAATTTCTATTTAGGGTAGGGGATGGAAAATTTAATCATAATGATTTTTGAACTCACAACTCAAAGGAGAGAGAAAGGCGTCAATTAAAAACTTTAATCGCATACTCTAGAGGTTGTTGTCAATATTGTTGAAACTTGAAAAAGATTATCGTAACTCTCGAATATAAACCATAAAATAAATATGAAAAATATAAAATGTTATAAACCAGTGTATAATTTATGTACGTGGGATTTAAAGTTAAATGTTCAGAGTCTTATTATTAAGGGTGTCCCAAAGATTTAAGGTAGCATGTGTAATTTATTAAAATAGGGTCTTCAATTTAAAACATAAATGCTTGTTGACTTGTTGTTTACGTGATAAATTAACTTTTGAATAAAAAATGAGTCTAACATGACTTAAAATTACGAAGTACAACATTATTTTTTATTAAACATAGAAAATTACATTCTCAATGTAAATATCGAGATTTAATTCATACAAAATGAGCATCATTGATCACTCGGTCAATTAATAGATATCTTATTTTTCTCAATGTGAGTATATCACTAGTTCAGAATAAATCTTTTTCTTTATCACTAGTCTATAACTCATTTTAGGGTTCTCTTTTCTTAAGACCTTTATAATCGTTTTTATTGCACATGTTTATAATCACCCTTGTTTATGACAATAAGTTTTGCAAACTCTATGAATGTTTTGTGGGTAAAATTTTGATATACAGGCTGTGCAAAATTTAATTTTACACAAGCATGCATATTTACATTATAAAACTTAAATCTTAAATTTCCAAGCATAACCCTAAACCCTATACTAGAGTTTTAAATATTAACCTTACATTCTAAACTCTACAACCTAAACTCCTAAACTAAAACTTTAACACTTAAAACTAAAAGGCACGTGTAAGCTGTAGTTTATACGGCTTGTGTATCAAAAAAATTTCATGCTTTATTTTTAAAAAGACAATTCAATTATTATTTTCAAATATATATTTAATTTATTATTATCGGAATAATGAAATGTAATTTATTTGTTACATGTTTCTTTTCTATAATTTTAAGTATACTTATACACGTATAATCATGAATAATATAATTTAAATAATTACGATTAAAATCAAACGTAATAATATATGATTTATCTAATAATTGAAATAAACTTAAACAATATTCACGCAAATTTAGAAAAAGTTCAATTTACCTTATAAAAATTTTCATTATAAAGTATTAATTCCATTGGCCCTACAATTCATATGGAAATAGATTTCGTCAGCAAAATAGTAGATATGAACAGATACACTATATCTTATATGACTTTAATTTAATGCTACAACAAAAAAAAACATAAATATTAATTGATTAGTTCAAATAGTAAACAGTTTGGTATTGTTTAAGCGAGTCTTGCGTTCGAAGTCGTGTGTATGCAAAAAATCTTCGCTACGAAACTCACCCACCAAAATTAGGTTTGCGATGCGAGTCGGTCTGAATTAATCAAGACAAAGGCCTAAAAAACCGGGGAGGCAACCAAAAAAACATAAATAAATGGGATGAAGCACTATATGTAACATATACACTATATTTTATATGAACCAACAATTAATTGCTCTGGTGGGGATGGAAAGATAAATAACTTAAAGGAAAATTTTAGCGCGTTCGACGAGCACTGATGAATACTATTAACGACGAGTATCGATGAGCACTATTAATTTAATTTATAAAGATCTAAAATTTAAAGAAGTCAATGTATAATTACAAATTATCTAAAGCACTATTAATTTATTTTTAAATAATTTATAATCATACGTTGAGTCCTTTAGATTTTAAATCTTTATAAATTACATTAATAGTGCACATCGGTGCTCGTCGTAAGTGGTGCTTATCGATGCTCGTCGAGCATGACAGATTCATACTTCCTTAAATATGGTCAATGATAAGAATATTGACATTGTGAATGGAGCAGATTGAGTTGACAAAATTATCCTTATAACATACATCTATAGTACTCGATCTGAATTAATCAATCAATGAATCAGATACCGATGATTAAAAAAAAATAACATAAATGACTTTTGTGCCACGTACTACTTTTGTTATCCGTATTTTTAAATTTATTTTCCAATTACCAATTTCAAATATAAACTTTAGAGAAAACTATATATTCCAAATACCAATTTCAAATATGTATGAATAAAATAAGAAAATTTGTTTGATATACAAATTATGTAAAATAAAATTTAGAAAAAATTATACAAGTGGTCACTCAACTATTATTTTTTTGTCACCAAACTAATTTTTTTATCAAAATCGTCCTTCATTTTAGATACATTTCTATTTGTGGTCCCTCTTCATTAAAAATTTAACAGAATCATTGACTTAGCATTTTTTATTTTCCACATCATCATTTCTCTCCTTGTCAGATTGTATGGTATTTTTTTATTTGAGCAACTAAGAGGCAATATGTCACCTCATAATTTTGAACAAATCAAAGGACTCCTTACATAAAGGGTTCAACGCCTAACCACTGAGCTATGGTCAAGATTTGGTTAAATTTTATTTAAACTAGTATTTAATCTATACTCTTTCAACCTAAAAAAATAAACAAAATTACCTCAATTAGGGGTGAGCAAAACTCGACTCGACTCGAAAAAATCGATATTTTTTTTTAATTTCGAGTTATTCGAGTCGAGTTATTCGAGTCAACTCGATTAACTCGAAAAAATTTCGATTTCGAGTCGGTTTGGAATTTGCCCAACTCGAAAAATTGAAAAATCGAAAAACCGAATTTTACATTTTTACAATTTAGTCACTAATTTCATTTTTCTTCAATTCCTCCTTCATTTTAAGTCCATTTTTGACCAAATTTGAACCACATATTCCTAAACCAGCGTAGAATACATATTTATCTTCAATTTATATTTTTAAAATAAATTTCATATTTTTTCAATTCAGCCCCTTAACTTTGTATGATTTCCTCATTTCTTCAATATCTCCTTCGTTTTAAGTCAATTTTGACCAAAATTGAACCACATGCTCCTAAACCAATGTAGAAACTAGAATACCTATTTAGCTTCAATTCATATTTTTAAATTAAATTTTCTACTTTTGTAATTTAGCCCCTCAACTTTGAATGTTTCCCATTTCTTTAATTTCTCTTTCGTTTTAAGTCTATTTTTTTACCAAAATTAAACCACATGATTCACTAACACTATATAATATCTATATAACTTCAATTCATATTTTTAACAAATTTATTCTTTTTTTAATTTAGCCCTTTAACTTTATATTTTATTCAATTTGATCATTCAACCGATTTTTTTGTAATTTTTTTCTTTACATCAATTCATTGACTCATTTATACCCCCATCAGTACTTTATACTTAAAAGTTCCTTATTTAAAAATAATATTATAAATATATTTTAGAAGTTTAGATGATATTTTTTTATTAAATAACATTACAAATCTTACTTATGCATGTGAAAAATAATATGAAGATATATATATATATATATATGCATATCTTATATGAATAGAGAAAGTCGTTTAAATTAGAATCAAATCGTACTATAACATGGTAAATAATTACAATTAAATTTGTATAGAAACTCGAAAACTCGACAATATAATTCGGAACTCGAAAAAAAGTTTGTTGCAATTCTCTTTTTTGAACTACTCTTATGTTTTTGTTTTTATTGGTTTGTATCTTTTGACATGTGATGTTGGATTTTCTAAACTCTACTGTGTTATTTGTTTTAGTTATTAATATATTTTAGGGTACTCTTTTCCTCCTTCCGCTATCTTTGGTCTCGTCTTGGCGTTACCTAGATAAGAAGGAGGTTTTTAACGAGGCCCGTAGTTTATAATGGAAGGTTGAGTTTTTTTTTGTTGGTTTGATTGTTACAATTGAAATTTGGACAGGTTTACCTTGTTTGATGAAAAATGTGTTCTTATTTTTGTGCTTTTAGAATCATTGTATTGTTTAGTCATAAGTCAATTTATATGTATGTAGATATAATTCAAAATCTTTTTTTACACATGTGAAAAATAATATGAAGAAATATATATGTAGATATAAATAGAAAAATGTTTAAATTAAAACCAAATTCGAAAAATCGAATCGACTCGAACTCGACTCGAACTCGCTAAAATCGACTCGAATCGAAAAAATTTCAATTTAAGTTCAAGTTGTAAAATATGACGATTGAACTCGAATAACTCGAATTTTTTTTACTCGACTCGACTCGACTCGCTCGAACGCTCACCCCTAACCTCAATAGAGATTTGAACTAGGAAAATCTTGTACCAAAAAGAAGTCTTTAATCACTAATCCAGATTGAAAACTTATTATATATTCACAAAAATTAATCTTTAATTTAAAATGTATTATCACCTCAGAATTAAATCAAAATACTTCTAAAAACAATCTTAAATTATTTTTTCAATTCATTTAGAAATAAAAAATTTATTACTTATTTTTATAAAAATATTTTATATCTTTCTAAAAATTAATTAAATTTAAAACAATTTGTTCATATACATGTAAACGAATTAAATGTTATTTAAAATTATATTTTATCCTAAATAAATATTATAAATTTAATTCGTAAAATGTTTTAATATTAGTTTTATAAAATAAGTAAATATTTAATTATTTTTTTAATTCAAAAAGAAGTGAAAATAATTCTATTTTGATCTTCAATTTTAAATATATTTTGTAAAAAATAAAATGTTTTAATATTAGTTTTATAAAATAAGTATATATATATTATATAGTAAAATTTTAAAATATCTAATAATCTTTTATAAAATAAATAATTATTTTTTATTCCCAAAAAAATTAAAAAATAATTTTAGATTGATTTTAGTAATATTTTGATTAATTTTGAGGTAATAATACATCTTAGATTAAAAATTAAATTTCGTGAATATATTATAAGTTCTCAACTTAGCTTGGTGGTTATGCAAGGTGTTCCTGGTTTAATTCCCCATAGAGGTAGTTTTGTTTTATTTTAGGTTGAAAGAGTTAGAGTATATGTTAAATATTTTTTTTGGATAAAATTTAACCAAATCTTAAGGCTAGCTCAGTGGTTAAGTGTTGAACCCTTTATGTAAGGGGTCCTAGATTTGAATCCAAGCAATAGTAGCAAAGGGATTTTCCCCCTTGAATTTCGTTAGATTTTTAACGGATGGGACCAAAACATGAAAGGTATCTAATGGGGAGAACGATTTTGACTAAAAAAAATTAATTGGGTGACCAAAACAAAACAAAAAGTTCATAGTTTGGTGACCACTCATATAATTTTTCCTAAAATATATATATATATATATTTTAATAATATTTTGAATAAAAAAATTTGTATAGTTTTATCAATTTGAATCATAAACTTCATACTTTAAACTTTGTTGGTGCTGAGGAGGCACCGAACAAAAGATGTAGATACGACCGATGAAAGTGGTTGTAGCGGATTCAATTAGTTCACTCTTGTAAATTTAGGGCGGAGAGCTGCAATCAATACAACGATCTGAGCTATAAAATAATAAGAAGCAATGGTGCATGATAGAGGATATGGCCTTGTGATTCAGCTTATCTTCTCTATTTGTTAGTCCAAATATTTATAGTCTCAAAGACTGTATACGATTGCCCAGTGACGTCCTACGAATGACTTGATAAGAATAAGTCTAATTTTTAAGTATTTAGATCTTGTATGTTGGACACATGGATGTCGTGTAAATGTGTTTGGTCATGTTATATCCTCAAACATGCCGAGACTTTTGAGATCAATAGTCTCCAGAGAGACTTCTTTTTTATAAAGACAGCTATTGTGAAGTATCTATGGTGTTTACAAGATGTGGAGAAGTTATAGGGTATTTTTGAAATTGCGCGGAGTTGGCAAATTTAAGTGTAACAAATTTTAAATCTTAAATACAACAAATGACATTTAAATAGACAGAATTGTATACACTAAATTTTACAATATCTAATTTTTCAAAAAATGAAATTATTAAAATTATAAGTATTTCGATACAAATCACTTAAACTTTTACATCGAATATAATTATATGAATAAATCCCTTTTAATCTATGACTTCCACAATACTATAAGGGGGCGTTTGGTTCGTGGAAAAGATCATTACCTGGGGGAATGATCTTTTCCGGAATCATATACCCACGTTTGGTTGGAGAGCATTCCCTCCAAGGGGTAATTTTACATTCCCAACAGTAGCAGTTTTTCATTAAAGGGTGGGAATGTGATTCCCTTGGATTTCTTAGGTATTTGTCAATTCCCTCCCCTTTGGACCATATTACCCCTATGTTAATAGATTTTGTTCATATAGATCCTTTGTAAAATTTAATTAGTTGATTAAATATGTGTGGTGTAAATTAATTAAATATTTTTATTTAATATTAATTTAATATTTAAATGGTGTCACAAATATTTAATGTATTTTTATTAATATTATATTTATGATGTTTATAAGTTATATGTTGCGATAACATATTGCTTAAAAATTAATAAGTTTAGAGTTGATGTTTTTAATTTTATTTTTATGTTTATGACCTTTTAAAATATTTTAGTAGGTTAAACTTATTATATAAATTCTTATCAGTATTATACAATTTTTAGATTTATTTTATTATTTAATTTAATTTGCTTGACATGTCATAAGTAATAAAAAAACAAAATTTTGAACATATTAAATTTCTAGCATTTAAAAATTTACAAAACATTTTAATAGAGGATAACTAGGGTAAGTAAATTTAAAATAGTTTTTTTAATAGTCTAAAGGTGATTACAAGGTAGTATATACAAAGTGATCGAACCCAGGTCTTCTAAGATGAACTTCATCCATTTTTTCACTGAGACCACTTGTTGGGTTCTTTTAAAGAATAATTAATATAATAATTATATTAAATATGATAAATATATAATTTTTACAAATTTTAGATAGTGTAACAAAAATAATTCTATTAATTTTTGTACATGTATTTTTAAGTTAATATTGAAAGTTTAACATGTTAAAAAGAAAATATAACATGTGGACAATTTAGTAAATTTTACTTCCAGATAACCTTATATACCTCCAGCCAAACACAATAATCTTACATTCCTACACAATAAACCAAACAAGGTAATGTCACATTCCCAGTGATGTGTCAAGTAATGTTAAATTCCGGGAATCTTATTCCCAAAGGTAATCTTACATTCCGTGAACCAAACGCACCCTAATAGTAATGATACCAATTAAATCAAAATTTAATTATAAGTATTTAATATTTAAAATAGCTAAATAAACAATATGCTAGTAAATTATTATTTAACAGTATTTTTTTTTGGATAAGTCGTGAATTATGAACAGTATGTGGAGTATAGAATTCGTACCGAAACATACGGTCATACGTACTGATAAGTATAAGCAAAAACAAAGGAATTGCGAGGGCATTTTGGGAAGAATGAAAAGAACAAAGTATGACTTCATTGGCAGCAGAAATGTTTCCGTGGAGGAGAACAGAGGCGGGAATCTCATATATTGTGTTGTGATTATAATAATATGGGCCGGTCCGCCCATCCACGTGGGCATGTTTTAAATTTAAATACAAAATTTGAACTAAACCCGCTTATAATTTGCCCACCGCTTTGATCCGATCAACGGTAGCCAAACAGTTACTATCATTATATTTCTGATCGAAAGAGATCCATTTCCAACTAAACACGTTATTCTAAGGTACAAAAGGTTATAATCCCTGTGAGATTTTAATATATCTCAAGTAAAATTTCGTATTTCAATTAAAATGGTCAAATAAAAATACACCTACTTTTTTTTAACCTATTTTTTTCTTCGCAATATTCCTAGCGTTGCAATTTTTTTTGTTCTCTAGTAGGTGGTCGACAGTTAATCTTAGTATTGGTTGTCGATTACTAAGTCTATTATTTTTTTGTTTTTTTTTCGTATTTTTAATAAGAATTTCTGTCTTTGTGGCATGTTTTTCCTTTGTTTTGTGGTTTTGTTTCATTTATCGTTTTGACATGATTTCAGCATACTTTAGTGGTCGTTTGATACTTGTACATAGATCTTTACGATGCTAATTTTTTATTATGATTCTGTCGATGGTCATAAAAAATAGATCTCCACTCTGTTGATGATTGTCTCCTGATGTAATTAGTAATGAGTGGCGGAACAATCTGCTTGATAGTTTGGCTCGCTCACTTGAATAGAGATAAAGAGATTGAGGAAGGCTTCTAGATTTTGATAATATGCTAATTTCTATGGAAGTATTTACGTTTTTTTGCACTTTTGAGTTTTTGTATTGAGTTGTATTTGTATTATCTTCCGTGATTTTTTTAATAAAATTCACTTATCATGGTCAAAAAATTAGAATGACCAAATTATTTAAAATTAAAGGGTTTTAATTTAATTTTAGGTATAAGGATGTAAGAATTTTAAAAAATAAAAAAATATCAATTAAGCATCTAATTATTTTCACACAATTGCACCTCGTTTGGTACATCGGGTGTAAAAGAAGTGTGTTGTATTAAAATAAAAGTTGTGTATTAAAAAGATGGGTGAAGATGGTTGTTACTACATCAAGGTGTTTAGTTAATGAAATTTGTGATAAAGTTGAAGGTAAGTTTTATGTCTGAATAATAGTGAATATACCTTTTTACCATTAAAATTATAGCTTCATATTTATCCCTTGTTTCAACATTGATTATCATATATTTTTTGGTGTACATTGTTTATGGTTTATAATTTAGGGTTTAGAGTTTATAGTTTAGAATTCATTGTTTATGGTTTATAGTTAGGGTTTATGGTACATGGTTTAGAGTTTATGATTCAATGTTTATGGTTCATGATTTAGTTTTGATGTTTATTGTATATGGTTAAGAGTTTATGTTTTATGATTTATGGTTTAGGGATTATGGTTCATGATTTGTGGCTTAGGGTTTAGGGATAATATATTTTGATGAAAGCGTATGATTTTATTAAGACGAAAATCACACTAAGAAAATTAGTATGATGATATGATTGAAAAAATTGAAATATGTTATGAATATTTATCTATGTGGATGTCTATCATGATTAGAACTTTATCTAAAAAGTTTGATTTATTTATTATTAAAAATATTATCTCTATTAATTAGAGTTTAATGTAATTATGTACTTCTTATGCCTATAAATAGACGAATGCATTGTACACAATTCTAGTTTGGATAATAATATGAATCTCCCTTTTGCTCTCATCTCTTTATTCTTTTATACTTGTTCGTTGTTCTTCATTATTTTGTTCACAACACGTTATCAGCACGAGTTTGCTCAAAAAATTTTTTGGCTAAAGATCAAGTTTCATCTCTCGTTTGATTTGAGACGTAAGTATGATTGTGGTGAGAATCATTGATGTTGTTATATAATCATTCTAAATACAAGGTTAGTGTTTTTTTATTTTTTGTTTGATCATTATTTTATCCAAAAATTTTATGGCTTAAGGTTTTCTATTTTTAGTATGTTTTTGTACTTCGAATGTATGTATAGTTTTTATGATTTAAAAAAATTGATGGACGATATAATTGAATTAAGTTTATGAAGAAAAAATAGGACAAACGAAATTGTATTCACATAAAAGCATCATTGTTTCTGCATATGTGTTTTTTTTTTTGTAAAAACAAAGAGAGAATTATGCCACAAATTCCCTGGTTGCTAATATATTCAATTCAGTCCATATATATATATATATATATCTTATTATTATGGTTTCATATATATTTATGTTAATGGTTAAACTCTGTATTAAGATCAATATTTGTTCATAATATTTTATTTAATGATATTGATATTTTTAACCATATTTTGAGTTTTACATGTCTTTAAATGGGTTGGAAAGAGACATGACATAAAGAGATTATGAGAAGTTGTCATAGTCATTTAAATTTACATTGTCCTCGGGAGGAAAATCAATATCGGTAAACTCTATTTTATTCTTTAAATTATTATTTTAAAGTGCGATAAATCATGATGATTTTGCTCAAAACTAATATTTCTTCTACATCGAAAAATTCAACTGTAGACTTCTCCCAATGTCAGATTACAAAAATTCATCTTGACAAGAATTTTGTGGGAGGCATTCCTTGAAGTGAATGCAAGCATGATATTTATTCCATGCGATTATCAATGATATTTCTTCTCCATTGTTTTATCAACTTACAACCAGAAGTTTGTGAGATTGATTATAAAAAAAATCATATTATGCATTTAGACTATTTGTCTTGAAAAGCTAGTGGGTTTATGTTTTAGGCTATATCAGTTGATACAAAACATATTGATTATGAAAAATACAGTTTAGCAAAAATTTCAATTGGATGCTTCATCTTTAATAGCTAAACTATGAGAACAAAATAGTTATTATTTTTATGGTATTTCTGTTGAGTGTGCAAAAGTTCTACTTTTTACCCCCCATTTAACCCATATTTCTGCTGCATTCAAGCATAATTCATTGCATTTAGGATAGATTTCACATATACATCACAATTATATAAATTGGCACAGTTGCTACTGATTTTGGTTGATTTTGCAGGTAGATGTTGCGGCAGACTCAAGGTAGTGAAGAAGCAGAGCTGGAACATAAGACTGAAGTCGAGAAGGAAGACGTTGTCGTGGTCCCTGTCGTGGCAGCCAATGGCGACAACAATGGTGAAGGGAAAAGTAAAATGGAGCTCGACAGATAGAGGAAATTAAGTCGGTCTGTCGTGGGCCACTCCTTATATTTTTCTGAACTCTAGATCAGAAAGAAGGCCAAGCCCAAAGTTCAAGGAAAAAACCCAAATCAAGAAAAGAGGACGAATTAAAGGCATCTACTCTGAAGATTTTGTCTTAATTAGAGTTGTACTTTAGTTTGAACTTGTATTCTTACCTTATTAGAATACTTGAACCCAATGTCTATATAAAGGCATGTAATTCGACCTAGAGAAGGACATCTCATTCTCTAGCCATCTTCCCCTAAACCCTAGTCGTTTTCCCCCTTCTCATTATGTTCTAAACTTTCCCTAGGGCTAAGGATTGATTCTGTAAAGTAGTTGCAAGGATTGTACTGTTTTTAGGATTTTTCTATTCAATAAAATAAACTTCAAGTTTGCTTATTCTGGTTTTCAACATCTTGCAAGAGTATCGGGAGAGCATTGTGAGATTATTCATTTACTTAATATCGAGAGAGTTAAGTATACGAAAGGAATAAGTACGGGTTCTCCAGTTTATGGTTGAACTATCTCAGACCTAGGGATGACGATGTTAAGTGGCTAAGGAAGAATTCAACAACATCAGTGTTCATCCTTCAATTCACGCCGGGAGGTATCATCTAAGACGTGTTCATCGACAGATTTGGACCTAGGGATAGGAAAAGTCACAGCAGAGAGTCTTGCCAAGCTTGAAGTATAGAGTTGTGTGATCGCTGCCGCCGCAGGTGCTGCCGCGACAGGGACGACGACATAACATGAAGTTCTATACAGTGCAACACCTGCACTACTGAGCAAATCAATACCGACCTACTTCTTTACCCTGGAATCTTTTAATCTTTTATCTTCAGTATTCTTCACTATTCCTCTACAAACAATTAAACTCTCTTCTTTCCTTCTTGTGCAACAATCCAAGGTTAAAGCTATTTCCAGTCCCTGTGGATTCGACATCCGATACTTCGTGTATCACTTTACTACTTGTGTCGTGTACACTTGCACTCTATTGTGATAGACTATTTTACACGCAACAAGTTTTTGGCGCCGTTGCCGTGGACTGACAACATATCTTTGCCCTACTTTTACTGCACATTCTTTTTAATTTTTCTGTTTTTATTGCGACTGTTCACCCTGTGCTTTTCACAAGGTTTTTCGTTTGCTTATGCGCAGATCTGGAAATATATTACATGCGTCTAATTATTTATGGATCCATATTTATTCTTACGGGATTTAAAATCCTAAAAGCATTTGGAAATTTTTGAGAAAAATTATTTAGACATGTCTTGTTGAATATTTTGGTGCATTTGGTATAATCGTCTTAGTGAGTACTAATTGAGGAAATATTGCAAGAATAGTCAAATTTCCTTATGTATTTTATAAAGGAATTTTGGATCAAGATTCATTATGATAATTTAAATTTCATTAGAACTCCTGAAGAGCTTCAAATTGGAAACTCATGAAGAACTTTCAAAGCATTTGATGAAAGTATTTGAGAAAAAGAATCTTGAGATGTAGTTTTGTCTCGACCTAAAGATCGAGCGCTTAAATATGCGTTTTTGTCTATGAATGGACATAAGTTGAAAGAATCTTAAAGAAGATTTAATATGGATAAAGCATATCTATTGTAAGATTATTAGATGTAAATAAAGATAATTATATCTTTTCTTGGTTCTGAGGCACCATATATTAGTTTGTCAAGAAATATTCATGGATATACAAAGATCAACTTTTAGATCTTCAAACATTCGTTGATGCCTCCTCAAATGTTGTAGAAATAATTGTTATGCACGAGGCAAGCCAAAAATGTGTTTGGCTAAGACCATTGACCCAACATATCCAAAAGACAGGTGGAATTATTTTCACAAGATAGGATACAAAGCTATCTTGTGTGAAGATAATGCAAGATGTATATCTCAATTTAAAAGGTGGATACATCATGAAACATATTACTCCAAAGTTTTATCCCTCACGATATTTAAAAAAAATAATATTCAATACTGAATTATGAAGTTTCAAAGATCTTTTGTGATGTTTTCATGAGAGGGAGTAAATACGCGTTGCACTCTTTTTCCCTTAACCGAGGTTTTGTCCCAATGTGTTTTCCCGGTAAGGTATTTAATGAGGCAACATGTTATGCGTATCAAAGATGTGTGTACTCTTTTTCCTTCACTAAAGAATTTTTTTCCACTGGGTTTTTTTTATCTTAGTAAGGTTTTAACGAGGAATATTATCTTCATAGACATCCAAGGGGAAGTGTTATGAATATTTATCTATGTGGATATCTATCATGATTAGAACTTTATCTAAGGAGTTTAATTTATTTATTATTATGAATATTATCTCTATTAGTTAGAGTTTAATGTATTATGTACTTCTTATGCCTATAAATAGACGAATGCATTGTACACAATTCTAGTTTGGATAATAATATGAATCTCTCTCTTTCTCTCATTTCTTTATTCTTTTATACTTGTTCGTTGTTCTTCATTATTTTGTTCACAACAAAATAAAATTTGTGTGTTAAATAAATACTACCTTTGGTTCAGTGATAAATATCACTAAGTTTCTTATTAAACAATACAATGTATTAAATATCACCTCTACAAAACACATTGTTATTTGCACTTCCCGTAATGCATGCTTGTTAAATATTATTTCACGACAATTACAAGCTAACCAAACATGACTTTAAGTACATGAACCAATAAATTCAATCAATCTAAAACTTTTGACCAACATTAACTTGAATCTAACATTTTTTGGATCAATGATAGAAATGTAGTAGTGTAGATGTGACTGTAATATCTAAAGAAAAAATATTAAGATTTAATAGTTAAAATTGTTCACATAACTTAATTGATTAGATTTATCAGTTAAAAGAGCTTAATTAAGTAAAAAAATCAGAAACTTAATTTTTTTAAGTTAAAAAATTTAGGCTTAATGGCTCGTTTGGCCCTAAAGTATACACAAAATACCGAACTACCCCCTAAAGTATTATTTGGGACGTTTTTCCCCTGAACTAAAAATCATGACCTCCGTTAGTCCCTGTTTTTTAACGTCTGTTAAAAAAATTCGGGCCAATTACATCATGTCATGTGGCTTTTTTGACAAAAAAATTGACCGACTCTAATAAAAATGGGTAAATAACATGTTGAGTCTCTCAAGTCTTATATTTATTCAATCTAGCCATCTTCTTCCCCCTCGTTTCAACCATAGCTCCCTCGAACAAACCGTTCTCAAATTCATCATCATCGCCATCAACAACATTCTTACCAACATCAATTCTATTTGTGCCCTATGAAGCAAAATTGTTCTTGATTTCCCTACGATCAAGCATATTTTTCTATAGTGTAGCTATTGCAGCAAGCTCATAAACCAAATTGTTTATTCCTTCCCCCTAAAGCATGTATAATATTCAAATATAGTTAAGCTTCCAGAATGAAATCAAGATATATCATCAAAAAATTACAAGCTAGTATCAAAGTTAACCACCTGTCACACATTGGAGCAGCATGAGACAAAATCTAAGTGGTCGGTGTGGACCATAGCGTTAGACGTGAAAAAAGATAAGAAGAATTTTTTTTTAAATTACATGCATCATTAAGCTTAAATTTTAAGAAACACTTGTCTCGACAACTTAAAGTAAAACAAATATAAATAAAACTTCTACTTGAACCAAAATTAAAATTTTCTTAGAAAATATACCAGCAGTTGACATCTTAAATTTAAATATTAGATAACCAAGCGGTAAGTAAGGACAACAACATTAATTTTTGTTCTTTATGCTTATAAAGACAGGAATTTATGTTAAAAATAGAAGAAATAACTGGCTCTAGAAGGAAAATCACCTTTGAGAGTAAATAACAAATAGAGGATCCCATAGCTTGCATCACGACAACAATAGATGAAATAGCAGCTTTCAATGATTCAATAAATGCCCGATGAGTACAAAATCTAGTAATGATGTTAATATTTTTCTTTTCCGATATCGATCTAAAGTATTTTATTAAACTTAGCTTGCCCCTCCAGGAAGACGCAGAGTGCTTGCCTCCAGATCTTCTATTGTTGGTAATAGTTCGAATTTGAATGTTGGTGGTGATGTTAAAATGATGGTCGTATGATGGAGGATCGAAGGGAAAACGAGAACGGTTTTGCTTTAGAGGGCACATATAGAATTGATGTTGGTAGGAATGTTGTTGATGACGACGATGATGATGAATCTGAGAACGGTTTGTTCGAGGGAGCTATGGTTGAAACGAGGGAGATGACTAGATTGAATAAATATAAAACTTGAGAGAATCAACATGTTATTTACCTATTTTTATTAAAGTCAGTCAATTTTTTTTTGGTCAAAAGAGCCACATGGCATGATCTAATTGGCCCGAATTTTTTTAAACGATTGTTACAAAACAGGACTGACGGAGGTCACGCCTTTTAGTTCAGGGACAAAACATTCTAAAAATATTTTAGAAAAAAGTATAATATTTTGTGTATACTTTATGAGTCAAACGGGCCATTAAGCAAAAAAAAAATTATCGTACATCGACAATTATAAAAATAAAAATAAAGATTGGTTGAGATAGTTTGTTTGTGGACTCCCGTCCTATTCTTCCGGCGGTAATTGGGACAGGAAGGTGCACGTGTCATGTCGCATGATGCCGTGTCGATTGTCCGAAGCTTTGGCGGCCAGGTTATTTGCTGCCCGAAGTTAGCTTTCATTTGTCATGTACACGACTTTAAACATAAGACCCAAACTGTTTTATTCTATTGGAAATTGAAACTTTGGACCATAATGAAGCCTTAATCTTACACTCCTAGTTCTAATCAAAATATAAACTTGACACCGACATCGATTTTTTTTAGAATAAGACACTAAATTCTTTACATAAAATTAGATATCGGTGTTATATATGGAATAAACTAGATTAAAAAATTGTTCCATGATGAATCTCTGCAATACGCAATCTGAATTAATCTACCAATAAATTGGATATCGATGTTTATACCAAAACAATATAAACTTCAAAGATAATTTTATTTTTTAATGGTTTAAATCCATTTTACTATTTATGATTGTAGTTTTTTTTAAAGCTAAGGTGGATTATAAGTAGTATATGTTCTAAATATACTCTCAATCATTTGACAATACATGCTCAATCACCATGCTGCAGCTGCTGGTGCTTGAACCGTGACCCCTAAGAACAATAATTGTTCTTTTAACAACTGAGGCAAGTTGGTTTGTGCCTATTTATAATTGTAGTTATAATAATATTATCTCTAATATTTGAATCTCGGTTCTCGTGACAATGCACATACACTATGTAAATAAAGTAATTTGAACTCGTGTCTCTTAAGATGAACATCGTCCACTTTCCCACTGAAATACTAGTTAAGTTCCATTACAAATATAATATCTAAGTGATTAGACCGATACTTTTGTCTTTGAAATATAATTATATAAAAGGATATGCCCCAATGTCTTTTTTATGGTTCAAAATCATAATTCATAAACTTTAAATCTTAAAGGCTAAACTTTAAACTATCAATTATTAACACTAAAAATTTAACTATAAATCTTAAGCTCTAATTTATAAACCTTAAAATTAAGTACATATAAAAACATAGGCGAACCTCAATGGGAGCTAGAGGGAGCCCTGGCTCCCCAAGATTTAGTATAATTACTATTTGCCTCCTCAAAATTTTTAAATATTTTAATTTAGCTCTTTCAAAAAATTTAAAATTGTTATTAAATAACAATTTCTTTGAATATTGTTAACTAAGTCATCTTTTAATTTTTTAAAGTTTTCTCATTAAGTCACATTTTTTCTGAAAATTTTGATTAGGTCCCCTCAAAATATTCTACTAAAATTCGCACCTGTGAAAAATAAAATTTTCACCGCCAATACATAAAATATTTTCACTTATATAAATCACTAAAATTCAATTGAAAAATATAATGTTTATAGATTCTCCGTTTTGCAAAAAGAAAAAAGTTTGGTCACGAAATGTGAAAGAGCTTGAGCTTGCGGACACAACTTGGTGCATGTCACATGGAACAAACATTGTAGTGATGCTTTAGCCCCCCCTTTTTATGACACCCTTATCCTCGAAGCCAAGCATTTGATTAAATAACAGTTGAGATCGATGCCTTTTCGGTTGCTTTGCTTATAATCTTTGCCTCTCCAACAAGATATACTACGTGTGTGCATGTGTTCTTTTTCTTCATGTCTCGTGATAGCGTTTGGTAGTTTAATTTGGTGATTCGGTGACTTTGCATGTGTTTTTTTTTTCTTCAGGTTTTGTTTTGACTAATTCGGTCGACTTATGTTACATACATGAATTTAGTGAATAAGTTTTTCAGCGCGATAATTTTACATACACAAAACATCAAATTTGAGACATGCTTAAACGATATTAAGTTGCTTATCACTTGATCAAATCTCGTTGGTACTCAATGACATTTACTGTTATAACTATTTAGATCTAATTTATTTATTGAATAATATAAATCAAATATTGTATAGATTTATTGTGGAGTGATTCTTCCAACTTACTCTACAACATTTACAAACGTTTAGAGACATTTTTGTTGGTAAGTGAATTTGAAGCATATATGAAGTATCAACTAACAAAAACAACCTAGTTTCGTACAAGTGTCATTAGAAATTATTATGGGTAATTTTTTTTAAATTTAAGGGTAAATTACATTTAAGGTCACTCAATTATTAGTAAAGTTATGATTGACTCACACAATTATTAAACGTTACAATTGAGTCACTCAATTAATGTCTTAGTTACGATCGGGTCACTCGTCCGTTAAAATACAAATATGCATATAACAAGGTTTGATATAATGACAATTTTATTCCTCAAAACTTATATATTATACCAATTTAATCCTAATTCAAAATAATCCAATAAATTTAACCATTCATATTTAAAAATTATATCAATTTAGTCATTTTCTTCTTTCAAATCGCTTGTATAACCTCGTTGATTCTAGAGTACTTCATTTAAAATAATTAATTAATCTAATATAAAAATTTATAAATGTAAATATATTTATAATTTTTTAATGTCTGTAATTAGCATCCACATTAAAATTAAACTCATTGAAATTTATTTAAACTATTTTTAAAATATTTCAAGTTTTAGTTACTATTTTCGCGTAATTTTTTAAAATTTTGTTAGTGATTTTATATTTTTATATTTTTAATTTTTTAATGAATTTTTATTATTTTAAAAGAAAATAAAACACAAATCAAATCATATTAATCCTTTATGTAAATTATTTATGTAGAACTAATGTTTTGATATAATAATTAAAATATGTTTTGGACAAATTTGAAAAGAATTTAAAACTTGTCTTTAAGTCCAAACAACTTGAAAATATGTTTGAGGCATTTAAAAAGGTTTTTGGCAAAGTTTTTAATGATTTAAAATAGTCAAACTTGACATTTCAGCACGCCCGTACCGATACAGTGTACCCCGTATCGATACCCTTTTGCCCAGGTTTTGATTCTGCCAAAACCCGTATAGATATAGGCTTTGTTGTATCGATACGGATAGGGATCGTTTCGATACGCCCCTTAAGCGTACTGATCCCTGTTTTAACGTCCCCAACGGCTATTTCCCAACGATCTTTTAAATGACATATCGTATCGATACGCCCTCAAGTGTATTGATACGCTTATGTTGGCAAGAGTCCGACGACTAGTTTTTGAAGAAGAGCGTACCGATACGGGTCCTCACGTATCGATATGGAAGGCTCTAGAACATTATTTAATATGGGAAATCAAGTCTCCAACGGCTCCAATTCAACCCCAACGGTTAGTAACGGCTACAAACTCAAAGAGGAGTATAAAAGGGACCTCCAAGCATCTAGTAATGGTTAATGCTTTAATTGTAATACAACATATGATCAAAATGTGTCTTAGTGCTTAAGTGTCAATTCTTTGTATAGACAAACACTAGTGAGCCAAAATTGTTAGATTTGCTCAAGTGTTTTAAGATTGGGTGAGAGCTTAATTGTGCAAACAAATACCTATTAGAGGGATTTGAGTTTGCTTATCTTTATCTCTTTGTAAAGAGGGTTTGATCAAGGCTTTGAGTAGAAAGCTTGATCGGTTTGTAAGGGTTTCCTCCTAAGCCTTGAAAAGGGGACGAATTATAGCGGATTGATTAGAAATCCTTAGTGGAAAGCTAAGGTAGTGCGTGTAGACCTTGGTTAGAAGGTTGAACCACTATAAATCATCTTGTCTCTATCAATTTTTAGCTTCCACACCTCTTACACCCAAAATTCCACTTCTCCACCACTTGGCGAGCAAGAACGGTTGAAGGAATCGATCACCAAAAAACCCAAAAATTGGTATCAGAGCTTGGCTCAATTGAAGAGGATTAACATCCTATTGAGAAGATCCAACAAGCTCGATCAACATTTCAAACAACCGGCTCTTTGGCGCAATCAATTGACAAAACGCCCTTCTTCGACAGAACACACTATGCCTATTGGAAGACAAGGATGAAGTTCTTCATAAAGTTAAAGGACTACAAGCTTTGGGATATAGTAGAAGATGGTCCGTTCATGCCTCAACAAAACAAGGCGGATTGAAGTGCCGAAGATCGCAAGAAGATGAAGCTTAATTGCAAAGCCTTGCACATCCTATTTTGTGCATTTGGCCCCAACATCTATGAGAAGATGTGTAACGCCCCGGTTTTGGGCTTAGGAGTTTTGGGCGTTGACCGGTTGGTCAAAGTGCTGTTCGAATCAAAAGAGGTGAAATTAGGAAAGCCTAGTTCGGGTTGCATTAAAAATATGGAAAAATGTTCTAAAATCATCTTTTAATATAATTAAGTGAACTGTGAAATCAATTTTGGAAAATGAGTTTTGGAAGTGTGACATTTTGGCTAGTGACCAAAATGTAATTTTCGCAAGTTTGGTGGCTGTTTTATAAAGGGTTGAAACTTTGAATCTTTAAGGAGCTATTTACCCAAAGGGAGTTTCTCCAGATTTTTCTAAGATATTTTAAGTCTAAAATCTGATTTTAAAGGTTATTAAAATTGGAGGGAAGCCATTTGGCTATTTTTGAATTTTGTAACCAACTTTGCTAAATTTTCTTTCTCTCATTTTCTCTCAACCCAAACACTACTTTTCCAGAGAATTGGATCTGATTTCTTCACCTAAATCCCTCCTTTCAACTCTCATTTGATTCCAAATCATTGTATCTTCAAAACCTCTTCAATTGCTAATTGTTTCAACAAGGATTTTGATTGCAAAAAGAGGAGAAACTCAAGTTTGGAGGTAAGAACGTCCTTCTCCTCTAAACTATCAGTTCTTTACTGAAATTCCTAAGTTTTCAATCCTTAATTGAAGTTTAATTAAAGGTTTTTAAGTGGTGAAATGGATCTTGGCTTATTATGCAAGATTTTGATGATTTTTGATGATTTTCGTTAGATCTGAGTAATCTGTGATTTGAGAGGTGTTTTTGATGTTAAATGATCTCTAATTTGATAAGGAATTGAGT
The DNA here is from genome assembly GCA_958450335.1 of Hibiscus tridactylites. Taxonomy (NCBI): domain Eukaryota; kingdom Viridiplantae; phylum Streptophyta; class Magnoliopsida; order Malvales; family Malvaceae; genus Hibiscus; species Hibiscus tridactylites. Next base: position 23,278,076 of record OY288283.1, read on the forward strand.
TTTGATTGATGCAATCCCGGATAGGTTGAGTTTCCTAAGTTTAGCTTGTGTTTCAAGGTAGTTTTTGAGGTGATCTTGGTGATCTGATGTTGCTAGAGGTATAAGGATGTTAATAGGTTGTTTTTAGATGTTATATGATGTTAATGGAAGTGAGGTTTTGCTGGTTTATGGCTGGGCTTTGTTTAGAAGTGGTTTGGATGCATTTTCGGTTGTGTTTGGTGGCCGAAAATGGAGGTTGGATGAGAGCAGCAAGTTTAGGTGCTTAGTTTAAGTCTAAACAACTTTGCTAAGCTCAAGTGTAAGTTTTCGGATTTTCTCTCTAGTGGTGGTCATGATTTTGTTGTGATGCAAAATGATGATTTGCATGTTTTAGTTACTGTTTTGAAAGCATGTTTTAGCATGGATTTTGCTGATAATGTAAGCCATATGTTGAAGGTAACTCTAGGTAGGAGTACCTTGCTTTTATACATTGAAATAATGTGGTTTGATGCTTTGAAATGCATGATGAAAATGGCTTGGTTTAATGCTTTAAAACAGTGGATTAAATGATGAAAATGATGTATATTGGCAAGTGATGTTTTGAAAAGGTTAAGGTCACTAAGGTGGTTAAAAGTCCTTGAGTGAGCCTTGTTACTTAAGAACATCAAGGTGGTTAAAAGTCCTTGGATGATTCTTGTTACGGACACTAAGGTGGTTAAAAGTCCTTAGGTGATCCTTCCATGGTGTTTAAAAGTCCATGGGGCCATGGTGTTTAAAAGTCCATGGGGCCAAGGTGTTTAAAAGTCCTTGGGGCCAAGGTGTTTAAAAGTCCTTGGGGTGATTCAAGCATTGGACACAAAGGTGGTTAAAAGTCCTTGTGTGGTCCTCATTCATGGTGTTTAAAAGTCCATGGCCAAGGTGTTTAAAAGTCCTTGGGGCCAAGGTGTTTAAAAGTCCTTGGGAAGTTGATGAACTTGTTTTAAGAAATGGAATGTATCACTTGAGCCAATATGACATGTATGTTTATGTTTAAGCATGAGATTGCTTGTTTAAAGTATGCTTTTGAGCATATGCAAAGGTTGATTTAAAGCATGTTTTGTAAATGTTTTGAATTGCATTATTGAATGGATTTAAGAGCATTCCTCACTAAGCTTTTGCTTACGCTCTCTTCGTTTTCTTAATTCAATAATGCAGAGCATTAGAGAACCTTGAGGGGCAGCAAGAAGGGCAAGAATTCAAGTACAAGTAAAGCTCAATGTATGGAAGGTTTTTGTTAAACATTTTAGCTTTTGGGTGGTTTGGCAATGGGGGACCAATGTGTATGTTTTGGGAGGTGTTTGAGACTCCCTAAGTATGTTGAATATTGTTGAGATTGCTGGTTTTTGCATTGGATCATTATATGCTTGTTTTGGAAGTTTTGTGTTTTGAATAGCTAGCTTGTGTAGGAAGCATGCCTATAGAATTGGGGCTTTTTGCATATAATGTTGGTTTGTTGTTTTGGTGATGCCTATAGGTCATATATATGTTGAATTGCATGCTGGTAAAGTTTGGTGACATTTGGAGCATGTTTGAATGATCTATTGCATGATTTGGAATGCTAGTTTGCTGCAATCTGTGCAGGCGTTTCGGAACAGTGTGCACCGTTTCGGAACGGGTGCCTTACATGAACCCAGGCGTCCGAAACGGTATGCACCGTTTCGAAACGGTTTGGTCTCTGCCAAGGCCATGTTTCGGAACCCGTTGCGGAACGGCCCGTGTTTCGAAACGGGGTCTACCTGTTTCGGAACGGTCGACCGTTGGGGGCTGACAGTGGCAGTTATATGTTTTGATTTGTTTGCGTTTTGGTCCTGAAACTTATTTGTTCAATGGTATGAGCTTGGGAAGTCCTTTTGAGCTGAATTTTCACAGAGAAGCATGAAACCTGATTAATTTCAAGATGGTAACTTTAATTTGGGTTAAGTCCTTTTAATTATCAGAAATTACAATTTGGTCCCTAAAGTTGTAATTTGTTTAATTGGGTCCCTGTTTGATCTCTGATGTTTGTGATCTTTGAGAATGATGTTGTGTGATCACAATTAGGACTAATGTGCATCTAGACAAGATTAAAAAGAAAAAAAGGGTCGTTAATCAAGGTTGACTTTCGGGTTGACTTTGGTTTTCCCCGTGTGACTTTCTTAATTCGGGTCAACCGTCTAGGCCGGGTTAAGGGGGTTACAAGATGTCTTCTTGTGGGAGTTCCAAGGAAGTTTGGGACAAACTCGAAGTTACATACGAGGGGACAAACAAAGTAAAGGAGACCAAGATCGGGCTCCTCAACCTAGCGTATAAAAACTTCAAGATGGATTCGGAATAGGACATTGAGAAGATGTTCGATAGGTTCTCCACCATCACCAATGGACTTAAAGTTTATGGAAAAGCCATCCCAGAAGAGAAACTTGTCCGAAAGCTTATCTACTCCCTTCCCGAGTTATGGGACTCAAAAAGGACCGCCATAATCGAAGCTAAGAATCTCAAAACCTTGAAGCTTGATGAGCTCATAGGATCTCTTCTCACTCACCAAATAATGAAGAAGAATAAAGAAGATGAGAAGAAGAAGAAGGAAAAGATTAGAGCTATGGGGGAAAAGAAGCTCAAAGGGCTTGGCATCAACACAAATGCCATTGCTCTCAAAATCCTCCACATGTCATCATGTAGATTCAGGTGAAGAGGAGGATGAAGAAGAAGAGATAGTTCATCTCTTCAAGAAGTGTGCCCCTTACATGAAGAAAACCTTAAAAGAGCTTGAACGAGAATCCATGAAAAAGAAGAGGGCAATCACTTCAAGTCATAAGAAGAAGGCATATGTGGCTACTTGGAGTGATGAAGACTCCACCGACGATGAACAAGCCAACCTTTGCCTTATGGATATCGAAGAAGATTCAAGGGTAACTTTTAATTCATCTACTTCATGTTCATATTCTTTTGATGAATTACAAGATGCATATGATGATTTGGTTTTAGAGTTTAAAAATCACATTTTGAAAAATAATAAAATGATTTAAAAGTTGAAAATTCAAAATGATTTGATTTCTAAAACTAAACTTAAAGTAAAAATCAAAGATTTTGAACAAAAATGTTTCGATTTACAAAATTTGCTTCATAAAGTTCAAGAAGAAAAAGTTTGATCTCCAAAGAGCTTGAAAAGTAAAATAATTTTTGAAATCAAACTTTTATGTAAGACAATCTAGTGCCCCCAGATTTGTAAATGGTAAATGTTTTAAAAGTGTTTGAGTCCCAAAAGGACTAACCACTTCAACTAAAAGGATGAAATTGAAAAATAGATTCCTAAGGGGACTAAGTTTTGTGCTACTAACGTCTATGGATCCAAAGCAATTCGGATACAAAAAATTACTTGATTGTCTTTTGCTAGGTGTGATGGAGAGTGTCCAACAAAGTCAACATTTGAGGGGGAGCTCCAAACACACAAGGAAGAACACTTGAAGAATGAAGGCTTCACATCCTCCCTTGGGTTCAAGTGTGGTAAAATCTAGTTGTTTTTGCTTTTATTTGATTTTTTACTTATTTCAACTAGATTATGACATATGTTGGACTAAAATTTTGATGATGCTTTGAGTAAGGGGGAGTCATTTTAAAACCAAACATTTTTACTATTTTCAAAATCTAAACCTCTATTTTTATTTTGAGCTTAAAAGTGTTTTAAATTCTTTTTGATATAACAAAAAGGGGAGAAATTGTTTGAAAATTTGAATTTTCAAATGAATAAAGGGGAGCTTTAATTGATTTCAAATCTTAATTCTCTTATTCCAAATTTATTTCACAAAGGAGGAGAAATCTTAAACAAATTTTCAAGTTGGTTTTATTATATCAAAAAAGGGGAGATTGTCAAACTAATGTTTTGATATAATAATTGAAAAATATTTTGGACAAATTTGAAAAGAATTAAAACTTGTCTTTAAGTCCAAACAACTTGAAATATGTTTGAGGCATTTAAAAAGGTTTTTGGAAAAGTTTTTAATGATTTAAAATAGCCAAACTTGACATTTCAGCAAGCCCGTACCGATACGGTGTACCCTGTATCGATACCCTTTTGCCCAGGTTTTGATTATGCCAAAACCCGTATCGATACGACAAAGCCTGTATTGATACGGATAAAGATCGTTTCGATACGCTTCTTAAGCGTACCAATCCCTGTTTTAACATCCCCAACTGTTATTTCCCAACGGTTTGTTAAATGACATATCATACTGATACGCTCTCAAGCGTACCGATACGCTTAGGCTGGCAAGAGTCCAACGGCTAGTTTTGAAGAAGAGCGTACCGATACGGGTCCTCGCGTATCGATACGAAAGGCTCCAGAACAACATTTAATATGAGAAATCAAGTCCGCAACCTCATGTCTCAGATGTGATGGCAATCGCCATTTGAGTGAATGCCCTGACAATCTAGAGTCAGCCAACTATGTGGGGAATTATAACCGCAACAACAATCCATACTCCAATACCTACAACCCAGGATGGCGTCATCATCCAAATTTTAGTTGGGGTAATCAAGGGCACAATAATTCTGCACAGCCAGTGCCACAATAAAATCTTATCGAAGCACCATCTTCTAACCATATGATGATATGGAAAGGTCACAAGGGAGCAACATCTTCATCGAACAGTTCACTAGAGACTACATTCAAAGAATTTATGGCTATGACAAAAGATTTCATGGGAACCACGAAAGTTTTGCTACAGGATCATGCAACAAACATCAAAACTCAATGAGCCTTATTGCAAAGTCATAGTTCATCTCTCTGAGGCTTAGAAACACAAGTTGGGCAGATAGCTCAAACCTTGCATGCACGTCCACAAGGAAGTCTGCCTAGTGACACTGAAGCCACTAAGCACCATAGCAAGGAACAATTCAGTGCACTCACACTAAGAAGTGGCAAGGAAATTAGCAAGGAAGACAAGTTTAGGGGAAATGAGAAGGAGGACTCCTAGCCCAACTTGCCTCAGCAAGAAGATAACTTACAAGATCCTCTAGTTGAAGAGAAGGGTGAGGATGTCATAGCAAAAGAAACATCGGATGAGGAGCCTGCTTTTGCTACAACAAAAGATGTAACTCCACCAGTTCAGACAAATGAAGTTAGACCCCCATCACCTTTTCCTCAACGATTCAAGAAGCAGAAAGAAGACCTTCAGTTCCAGAAATTTGTAGATATCCTGGACAAACTACATATCAATGTCCCATTTCTGTAAGCTATTGATCAGATACCAACATATGCTAAGTTCCTCAAGGATATTGTCACAAAAAAGAGGAAGGCTGAGAAGCAAGAGATTATCACTATAGCAAAAGAATGTTATTCTATGTGGAGCAAGCTGCCACCTAAGAGGAAGGACCCAGGTAGTTTTGATATCCCATGTTCTATTGGCGACAAGTTTGTTGGAAGAGTACTTTGTGATTTGGGATCGAGTGTCAACTTAATGCCCAAGTCGATTTTTCTGAAACTGGGAATTTGAGAGGCACAACCCACCAAGTTTGTGCTACAGCTAGATGATCATTCTCATGTTCGTCCAGAAGGGAGAGTTGAAGATGTTGTGGTAAAAGTGGAAAAATTTATCTTTCAAGTCGACTTTTTAATCATCGACTGTGAAGCTAATAGCAACATACCCAATATCTTGGGTAGGCCATTTTAGCCACCGAGCGAGCTTTGATCGATTGTAAGAAGGGTGAATTCACGGTGCGAGTGGCTGACCAAATGGCCACGATCAATATTCATAACACCCTCAATTATGCAGACAACCATGAGTATGCCAATATGTAGATGCTACATCACAGAATATGATTGATGTGTTTTGTTGTAGCAATGTGATGCAAATGGAGGAGTTCGAAGCACTCTGCGAAGATGAGGATTCAGACAAGAAGAGCTCTCAATGGAACTAGAGCAGTCTAGTCGACTCAAGGCTAGACCAGGTACGCACTTTGAACCTCTTGATTTTTCAGAAGTTATACCTCCTAAACCTTCCCTTGAGCATGCACCTTCTTTAGAACTGAAACCTTTGCCATCACATCTTAAATATGTTTACTTAGGGAGCAATGAAACTTTGTCTGTGCTAATTTCATCTAGTCTCACACCTCGGCAAGAAACTAGTTTACTAAATATGTTGTTACAGCATAAAAAAGCAATATGGTGGACTATGGCTGATTTGAAGGGTATAAGCCCTGCTATTTGTATGTACAAAATTTTGCTTGATAATTGTCACAACAATTCAGTTGAGCCTCAAAGAAGACTAAACCCTATTATGAAGAAAGTAGTGATGAAAATGATAATCAAGTGGCTGGATGCTGGAGTAATCTACCCGATATCTGATAGCTCATGGGTCATCCCGATGCAATATGTACCGAAGAAGGGAGGCGTGACCGTGGTAAGAAACAAGAAGAATAAGTTATTGCCTACTAGAACCGTCACGGGGTGGAGGATTTGCATGGACTATAGGAAGCTCAACAAGGCGACCAAGAAGGACCATTTTCCCCTCCCATTCATTGATCAGATGTTGGATCGACTAGCGGGCAAAACATTCTACTACTTCCTTGATGGGTATTCTGGGTACAATCAGATTGCTATAGCACCCAAAGACCAAGAAAAGACAACTTTCACATGCTCTTATAGAACTTATGCTTTCCGGAGAATGCTCTTTGGTCTCTACAATGCTCCAGCAACCTTTCAAAGATGTATGATGGCTATCTTTTCAGACATGATCGAGGATTTTTTAGAAATTTTTATGGATGACTTCTCGGTCTCCGGAGATAACTTCGACACATGCTTGGGCAATCTCGCCAAGGTCCTAAAGAGGTGTGAAGAAGCTGACTTGGTGCTCAATTGGGAAAAATGCCATTTCATGGTAACGGAAGGAACGATCTTGGGCCTCAAGATTTCAAAGCAAGGGATAGAGGTTGACAAAGCAGAGGTTGAGGTCATTGAAAAACTACCTCCCCCCACTATTGTCAAGGGAGTAAGAAGCTTCCTAGGGCGTGTTAGCTTCTATCAGAGATTCATAAAAGATTTTTCAAAGATCTCAAAGCCACTATGCAGTTTGCTACAACAAAATCAACCATTTGTGTTTGACAAAGATTGCCATAGCGCATTTCAAGAACTGAAGGAGAATCTTATCTCAGCACCAATTGTCACTCCACCTGATTGGAATGAACCGTTTGAGCTGATGTGTGATGCAAGTGACTACGTCATTGGTGCAGCACTTGGACAACGCCGAGGTAAACTCTTTCATGTTATTTATTACGCTGGTCGCACTTTGAATGATGCACAAATCAATTACACCACTACTAAAAAAGAATTGCTTGATGTAGTATTTGGCTTTGATAAGTTTAGATCATACTTGATAGGCACTATGGTCACATTTCATACCGATCATTCAACCATTAAGTCTTAGTGACTAAAAAGGATGCTAAACCTAGACTTATTAGGTGGATACTCCTGCTTCAGGAATTTGACTTAGAGGTTAGAGATAGGAAATGATATGAGAACCAGGTAGCTGACCATTTGTCTAGGCTAGAAAATGCTATCACACGAGGTAGTGAAACTAAAATTAAGGAGGAATTCCCTGATGAGAAACTATTAGCTGCTACAGCAATTCCGTGGTATGCTGATATTGTTAATTATCTTGTTAGTGGTATTTTGCCTCCTGATTTATCTAGCCAAGGACTCAAGAAATTCAGACATGATACAAGATTCTACTATTGGGATGAACCCTACTTGTTCAAGCAACGTCATGGTCAGATTATAAGGAGATGAGTTCCAGAAGAAGAATACCATAGCATTATGTACCACTGTCATTCATCACTATGTGGAGGGCATTTTGATGGTGCTAGAACTGCTGCAAAAGTTCTTCAAGCAGGCTTCTTTTGGCCTACACTTTTTAAGGACGCACACGAGTTCTACAAGACTTGTGACAGATGCCAAAGAACGGGGAACATCTCCAGACAGAATGAAATGCCATTGCAAAATATTTTGGAGCTTGAAATCTTTGACGTGTGGGGAATTGACTTCATGGGTCCGTTTCCTGCATCATATGGAGATCTATATATTTTGCTAGAAGTCGACTACGTGTCAAAATGGGTGGAAGTTGTTGCCACCCCAAGGAACGACTCTAAGACAGTCATGAAGTTTCTTCACAAGAACATCTTCACTAGATTCGGAGCACCCCAAGCCATCATCAGTGATGAAGGAACTCACTTTGACAACAAGCTTATTGCTAAAGCATTACATCTCTATGGAGTCAGACATAAGATTGCTACTGCATATCATTCCCAGATGAACGGACAAGTTGAAGTTTCCAACCGAGAAATCAAGCAAATCTTGGAGAAAGTGGTGAATCCCAAGAGAAAAGATTGGTCCCCCAAGTTGGATGAAGCACTGTGGGCATATAGGAAAGCCTTCAAGACGCCTTTAGGCATGTCACCCTTCAAGCTTGTATTTGGCAAGGAGTGCCACTTACCCGTGGAGCTTGAGCACAAGGCTTATTGGGCAATCAAGAAACTCAACATGGATGCCCAACTTGCTGGTGAGAGAAGATTGCTAGAGCTTAACGAGCTGGAGGAATTCATAGCCCAAGCATATGAGAATGCTCGCATTTACAAGGAGAAAACCAAGAAATGGCATGACAAACACATTTTTCCAAGGCATTTCTCAGAAGGACAACAAGTGCTTCTCTACAATTTCAGGCTAAAGTTTTTTCCTAGAAAGCTGAAATCGAGGTGGTTCGGGCCATTCATCATTCACAAGGTGTACCCTCATGGCGTAGTGGATATCAAGAAGTTGGACGGCGATGAAGTCTTCAAGGTCAATGGCCAACGCCTTAAGGTGTACATTGGAGCCCCTATCCTAAGAGACAAGTCATACCTAGATCTTCACGATCCTTGAAAGTTTGCATCTCCAACCCTATGTTTTATGCTATAGCATGTCCATAAATAATGATTTTCTTTTAGTCTAGTTTTGAGTTATCTTTGCCTTTAATTTTTATATCTTTTCACGTGACCCTCGTACAAAAGGCTTTCTCTTTCCTAGTACTATGCAAGGTACATAGACAGAGGAGCAGGCCGTTTGAAGGGTTGGTAGCAAAGGGAGAAGGACATGGATTTTGTTTTTATCCTATTTTGGAGGGACGAAAGAAAAGGGGAAAGAAAAAGATAAATGTGGTTTTATCCGAAAAGTGGGGAGTTAAATTAAAAGAGAGAGAAAAAAACAAAAAGCATGAGAGAGAATATTCATCTACTTAATGAGGAGAAACCCTAGCCATATAAACCCATAGTCTCTCTCCAGCCGTCTGCCATTGCATTAACTCCAAAAAAATTTCTCTCTCCCTTAAAGCTGACACATGTCCCCATCACCTCCCATCTCCCATTAACTCGTCAATTTTCCCCACCTTTTTCAACTCCCAATATTTCCTTCATCATCCGTCCCTTCACCTTCTTCATCTTCTTCAAAAACTAAAAAACTCCCCCCCATCTTTTCGATTCTCTCCCAAACACAGAAAACCTTCACCATTTTCTTTCCTACACATTCACTCCTCCCAACTTCTCAGAAATAACTCTATGGCCCATTGCAAAAAAGCCCATGAGACTTCTGATCGTCTCACACAACGTCCAGTCCTAGAAATTCCCAAATTTCTTGACATGGTAGCCAAGGATAGATGGGCAAAGCTCAAGGACAGAAACATTCTTCTAGAACTAGGGTTCAAATACCCCCAAGAGGAAGAAGATCAGTTCGACCAGTCCATAATAGACGTCATTGGCACCCATGGATGGAAAAACTTTGCTGCCCATCTTGAAGAAATTTGCACATCATTGGTGAAGGAGTTTTATGCTAATCTGACAAGCCCAACCCAGTCCACAGTTCACGTGCATGGAGAGCAGATAAAATTTACTGCTGCAACAATCAACAAGTTCTACGGGCTGAAACATATTGCGAACCGTCACACTTTTTTGTGATGATAATGGACGCGCAGACGCAACATGAGGTGCTGGAGGACATTTGCTTTCAGGGAACGGTGTTGGATAATAAAAAGTCAGTTGAGAGAGGACGCCTCAAATCGGAGGCTAAGGTGTGGAATCACTTTGTGAGGCATAAGCTTATGCCCACACTACACACTGCTACCGTCCATATATCTCGACTCTTTCTCATTCATTCCATAGTACATGGTAGACAAATTGATATAGGAAAGATAATAGTGGATGAGGTATATGCTTGTTTAAAACGACCATGTACCCTCATGTTTTTCCTAATCTAATCACTGCCTTGTGCAAAAGGAAGGACATCTTCACAGACGATCTTGTAGATACATTTGTTTCAGGAAAGACAGGTTTGACCCCAACATTTTTTACGAAAATCTGTGGATTTAACGAAGACATGCCTCAGCAAGCATTTGAGGGTATACTTCAAATATGCCCAGCACCGTGATAGTGCCATAGCATCCTGCTTGAGCAAACTCCCATTGGATCAGAATGTCTCTTTTCCAATATTACCAATGGAGTTATTGCAAGCCCCCGCCACTGCTATAGCACAAACAATGTCTCACAGTGAACCCAGCTCTGTCCCACCCGCTTCAAAGAGAAACACTCTGTGAAAGAAAGCACCAACAACTCCAACTGCCCAGTCAGAGCAAGAAACTCCATCTGTCCAGCCTACTGTTGAAGAAACCGATCCAGTAACCTCTCTAGACAAGAAGAGGAAACGCACCAGAAAGGCGACCAATCCTAAACCTTCGAGACCAGAAAACCCACTCCCAGAGCCAGAGCACGTACCGAATGATCCTAAGGAAACCCCTCAGAAGGAAGCTGCAACAGCACACGCAACTGAGCCGACTCTAGCACAATCAGTGGATCCTATAACATCCAGACTGAAAACTCGCATCAAACACACGGCTGGACATGTCAGGCCATCGTCTAATGCTCAATCAGTCTCATCCGAGAGGGTGGATGATGTGGCAAACCCACATCACTACTCCTCCGAGACGTTAATAGACAACACCAGCAGCACCACCAAGCCTCTGCATCCAGGAGGTACTAACCTTTTTCTTTTCAAATTTTTATTTTTCATAGCATATAGTGTAGATTAGTTTATGAATTGTGGACACTGCATTTTTCAAGTTTGGGAGTGTTAGTGTTCATAGCTAATATTTTGCTTTAGCATATGCATTATATAATATAACATAATTTTTACTATGGCATTCTGCTTAGTCTAGAGTCAGCCTATGAACATATTTATGATGTCTGACGACCAAATTGCTAGGGCATGAATTAAAGTAGAAAAAACACAACTACTTGAAATATGTATAACTGAGTTTAAGATCTAGTTGTTAAAAAAATTTACACAGCTGCTCTCTTTCTATAAGTAAGTTTGTTAGAAAAAAAATTCAGGAAGAACCCCTAGTAAACTTTGATATGTAGACTCTAGAGAACTTAAAAGAAAAGCTAGACGATCTTGTGCTAAAACAAACGAATAAATACTACGGCATATCTGTAGAAGGACACTCCGCTTTGCTATAGCTTTTCAGTGTTTAAAATAATAATAATAATAATAATAATAATAATAATAATAATAATAATAAAGCCTTGCTATAGCATATGAGTGAATGAAAGTTGTCACGGGATGACTCTGCCTACTAGCTCGGGGATGAGAGGTTTGCTCCCTGCTCATCTAGAGTTAAGGACGGCAGGTGTGATGAGCTGACACCCTTTGCAGCAGAAAACTTATATCTTTGGGAGTCTAAAAATTGGAAAAGAACTAGAGAACATAGTTAGGGTATAACTAGGGAGCTTCCTTGAAAATTTGTCTCACCAGCTTAAGTATAGGAGGAAGGCAGCCACGCACACACACACACAACTTAGTCCTAAGGAATGTTCTTAAGGATCTCATGTATGGTTGTGTGTGTGTGTGTGTGTGTGTGTGTGTATATATATATATATTTATATGCCTAAGTCATTTCTGAGGACTGAAATATTGCCATAGTATTCCTCTAGGTTAAATATTTGCCATAGTACTTCTTTTGTTCTGTTCTATTCATTGCATGAGGATAAGCAATAGCTTAAGTTTGGGGGTGTGATAACTGCATAAATATCCTTGTTTTCGTACCTTTTTTCTATAGCATTTGCATGTTCTTGAGTTCATACCATAGCATTTAGACTGCATTTATGTTGCATTTTCTTCTTCTGGGTGCTTATTTATCTTTGTTGGTTATTAGTCTAATATCGAGGGATACTACTCGGGAGGTTAGTTTTGGTTTTGTAGTGCGCAAGAAAGGAGTTAAGAGAAAGCCGGTGCCGGGAATTGCTATAGCATGATGGAAGTAGACATTGGCCAGCACGTGAGATACACGTGAGCTGCAGAAACATGTGAACATGCAGAAAAGGAAGATATAACATGTGCAGCAGCTGGTGTCTGCCTACAGACTGTCCCCCTTGTCCCCTCGTGGCAGACCTTGTCAGTGGATATTCCTTGGGAATATCAAGGCATCTTTAGAACACCAAACCCTAGAAGCCTCCACTATATAAAAGGGAGAGAAACTTGGAGCAGAGTGTGGTATTTTGAGTGTTGCAAAAAGAGAGGCAAAAGAGAGAGAAAAGGATAGGGAAGTTTCCACCTTCATCTTCTCCAGCTTGGTGTCCTCTATTGTTGAAGCTCCAAGGAGTGGCCTCACCGGTCTCAAGAGAGGCGGTGGGCCTAAGACAATCGGACAGTCCATGCCGGAGAGAGAGTTTACCTTTCTTTTTGTCGCTATAGCAATTTCTTGTTATATCTTTATATTTGGTGATGTTATCGCAATGATACGTTGGATGATATTTCCCAGCCACAAACTGTTTTAGGTGGCTTGGGTTTGTTGGATGATTTTATTTTGAGTACTTTTTAATGCATGTTATGGCTTTTTCAGTGTTTATTATGATTTTATGCTTTGCCTATGCATTTATCACTTCCTTAAAGTTGTAAGAGCTTAGGGTTGTAAGTGCTTTGAGAGATAGACCATACCTTAAGCGCCTTCGAGAGTGGTCGTTCTTTAAGTGTATGTTGGGGTTAGTAATCGAGAGAGCTAGCCTTAGAACCCTCATAAGCAATGGAGTAACTGCTGAGAGGCAGACTCTAACCTACCTTAGAGATAAGTGATATGTTTCAAGGGCTAAAAAGGATAGTACCTGAAGGGTAGGGGAGTTTTAAGAGTTTACGCCGAGAGGTCTGGCTGTAGCATTTCTGACTCCCATTTTCCTGGCTAGAGATAGTTTAGGAGCATTCTCAGTAAATCTCGCCTAGCATAGAAGATAGCTGAAAAGCCTTAGCATTGTTAAGAAGCTTGAGTTAGATTGTCCATCATTCCCAACCAGTCATTCCGTAGTGAGTTTCACATACGAAAGGGGACTTGTTTATCATATTGTTATCTCATCTTTCTCTGCACTGTTTTGCTTCAGCATTATTATACCTCATTTCCTTTACTATAGCATTGCCATCTCCAAAATGTTCAAGCTTTATTGTTACACCAACCGTGAATACCTCCAATCCATGTAGAGATGATACTCAATCATCACTTTATTACTCGTTCGACGTGTATACTTACACCATTTGCGTACCATTTATAGTCATTGCATGAACGCAACAATGGGACAGAATATAATGGACATGGTAAGCTGGTTGTGGGAAATGGTGATAGTTTAAACATTTCTAAAGTTGGTCATTTTTTTACATACTTCTTCTCGTACATTAATGGTTATAGATCTGTTTCATGTCCCTTCTTTGACTAAGAATCTACTTTCTGTCTCAAAGTTTGCTAGAGATAACTTTGTGTACTTCGAGTTTCATACCTCTAACCTTGTTTGTGAAGAAAGGTCTGGTGTTGTGCTATTGGAGGATAGAGAAGTTGGTGGATTGTATGAGTTTGATGCAGCAAACACCATGGGTCAATGTCAGCACTCATCTTCATGTGTTCAAGCCAATCTTGCTAGCAAGCCACAATAGTCTAATGTTTACAATTTGTGGCACAGACAACTTGGGCATCCTACTCACAAGTCTTTAATGCAAGCATGTAAAACAGCTGATATTGTACTTTCTTTTGAAAATAATAAAGACTGTTCATTTGTTTGTGTACCATGTCGTATGGGCAAAAGCCATAATTTACCCTTTTCTAACTCTACAACAGTATATAGCACACATTTTCAACTCATATTTTCTGAATTATGGGGACCCTCTCACATAGCATCAGTTGATGGCTTTCGATATTATATTTCCTTTGTTGATACCACAACACGATATTGTTGGTTATACATGCTTAAATCAAAGGATCAAGCTTTACAGACTTTTCATTTGTTTCATGCAATGGTCAAGAATCAGTTCAATGCCATCATTAAAGAATTTCAAAGTGACTGGGGATAAGAGTATATGGGATTGTCTACAGTATTGCAGGTCAATGGCATAAAGCATCGTTTGTCTTGCCCTCATACATCACAATAGAATGGTGTTGTGGAAAGGAAACACCGTCACATAATCGAGTCAGCTCTTGTTCTTATGGCTCAAGCCTCTTTGTCGTTTCGTTTTTGGTCATTTGTTGTGTGCACAACAATATTCTTGATCAACAGGTTACCCACCTCAGTGTTGGATGATAAATCGCCTTTTAAGATGCTATATAAGAAAACTCTAGATTATCGGGTTATGAAGGTTTTTGGCAGTCATTGTTTTCCTCATTTGCGAGCATATCACAATCACAAGCTTAATTATAGATCTCAATTGTATGTTTTTCTTGGTTACAATAGTCAACACAAGGGCTATTAGTGCTTATCCTCTGATGGTCAAATTTTTATTTCTCGGCATGTTATCTTTGATGAAGACTGTTTTCCTTTTGCAGATGGTTTTCAACAGCATGGTGGTGTCTCGCAGAAGAGTTGGAACCCTACACCTGGAAAATTTCCCATTGTCCCTGGTGTAGAAAGGGTGTGTTGTGATACAAGTAACTTACCTCAGGTCAATACTCCTAATACTTCTATTACTACACAACCTGAGCCATGTAAAAATGATTGTCATGATACAAATGGTACCTTGCATGAAACCCCTGTTGAATCTATGCATGAAACCTCTGCTGACTTCATGCATGAGGATCCCACTAGTGCTAGTGCAACTGCGGGTCAGGATGACACAAATGATGGTCGTGAGGCACTGGGAATGGGCACTAGAGTTTTGCAATCACCAAAATTGATTGATGCTATGGTCTTGCAATCTCAAATTCCTGCTACCATAGCAGTTGAGCCTATTTTGCCATCTTCAGTGGACTTGGATACATGTGGATCTGTTTTTGTGCCTTCTACACATGGTTTTCATCCCATGACAACTAGGAGTAAATGTGGCATTTTTAAACCCAAGATTTACACGACCATGCATAATGGGGAAGAATTTGAACCTTGTACGATCCAACAAGCGTTGCAATCTGATAATTGGACACAAACAGTCTTAGTTGAATACGATGCACTCGAGAAAAATGATACGTGGGAGGTTGTTCCTTTACTTGCAGGGCGATCTGTTGTAGGGTGTAAATGGCTCTTTCGGATCAAGAGGAATGCTAATGCGTTCGTACAACGTTATAAGGCACGTCTCGTAGCCAAGGGCTATTCACAAGTTCCTAGTCAAGATTTCAGGGACACATTTAGCCCTGTTATCAAACCATCCATGATTAATGTCATCCTTTCTCTTGCTGTTTCAAACAACTGGAGTTTACGACAAATCGACGTTAACAACGCGTTTCTTCATGGTGATCTTCAAGAAGAAGTTTTTATGGAACAGTCGCCAGGGTTTGAACGTTGTACTGAAGATGGTACTAGGCTTGTGTGTCGTCTGAAGAAGGCCCTATATGGACTTCGACAGGCGCCCAAGAATTGGTTCTCTAAGCTCAGGGAGCATCTTGTTTGCATTGGTTTTCAAGGATCTAGGGATGATGCCTCGCTATTCATTCGTGGCAGCCAAAGTGAGGCTATATATGTGCTTGTTTATGTCTATGACATAATTATTATTGGTTCTTCAAGTGATGCAATTGAGGATGTTGTTTGACAATTGGGTGCAAAGTTTTCCCTCAAGGATCTTGGGAACCTTACTTTCTTCTTGGGCATTGAAGTCAAACGTGTAGGTGGTGCTTTGATCCTTAGTCAACACAAATACATTATGGAACTCTTGATCAAATCAAGAATGCATAATGCATCCTCTACACCAACACCTATGGTTACAACCCCTAAGCTCAGTCAAGACAATGTCGAATCTTGGTAGGTGCATTGTTGTATGCATGTCACACAAGGCCTGACATAGTGTATAGTGTCAACAAATTAGCCCATTTCATGCATATGTCGTGTGAACAACATATGGTTGATGTTAAAAGAGTCTTACGTTACCTAAATGGTACGCTTAACTTTGGGCTTGTTTTTCACCCTATGCAATGATCGTGTCAGCTTGTAGCATTTGCTGATGTTGATTGGGGAGGGAGTCTTGATGATCGAAGGCCATTCTCGGGCAATTGTGTGTTTCTTGGAAACAATTTGTTGATATGGAACTCCAGGAAGCAAAAGACAGTATCTAGGACTACCACCGATGCTGAATATCGTAGTCTTGATGATGTAGCATCAGAGGTCACTTGGTTGCAAGCTCTCCTTGAAGACGTGACGATTTCAATGAATTCAATGGTTGTAGTCTGGAGTGATAACTCCAGTGCTATTGCAATGAGTGCTAATCATGTCTATCACTCCAAAACTAAACATGTAGAGCTTGATGTTCATTTCGTTAAGGAGAAGGTAGCAGATCGTAAACTTGTGGTGAACTATGTTCCTGCTGCATATCAAGTTGTTGATGGGTTTACAAAACCTCTGTCAAAAGATTATTTCACTGAGTTTCGACGCAAGCTTGGTGTGTTGTCTCCTGAAGAAGTTGCAAAGAGCAGGGAGCATGTTGAATGTAGCCTATGAGATGCAGCAGCACTGCGACCGCAACGGCAGTGCAACGGCGTCGGCGACTTAAATTTCAAATGAACAAGAATTAGGATTTTGTAATTTAGGGATAGATAGGTATTTTTATTTATGTTTAAAAGAAAATTAAAAATAAAATAATATATTTTAATTAATTTACCTTTTAATTTTTAAATAATTTATAATTATACGGCGAGTCTTTTAAATTTTTAATCTTCATAAATTGAATTAATGGTGCTCATCAATGCTCGTCGTTAGTAGTACTCATCAGTGCTCGTTTATTGATCTACAATGTAAAACAATAGACTTCAGTTTATTTATGATTAATTATGGTCCTATTGAATTATAATTGTCTTTTTTATTTGTTTTAGTATTTAAAGTATTATTTCACCACGATTATAATTGTTATAAAGTATATTGTATATTTTAATTTGGTTTTATTCTTTTTAATATATTGTTGGTAATACAAAGAATAAGTTAGTGCATATAAATTTCATATTGAGTAGAAAAATACTTATTGAAAGGTATCTAAAGAATTTTCCTTCTAATTAATAAGGGTTAGCTATAATGGTAAAGTACATTGTTTTCTCAAAGAGATAATATAAGTTCAAACTTCAGAGAAGATATTGTTGGGAGTGAAAGTGATAGCTCTTTAAAGAATATGTATTTTTCCTCGATTTTTAGGTCTATTGTCCCACATTAGCATATATTGCATCCATTTCTGCATTTTATGTCTATTTCTGCATATTTTCTAACTTAGTTTTAATAGCTCGTATTTTGTATATTTCTGCCTTGTTGTTGCTGCAACACTAATGTCCCTGTAGATGAAGTTTTCATCACTGCAGCTAGTTCGACACTGCATCTATCAGCTGTCCAGTCTGCTTGAGGATAAGAACGAATATGCCACCTATCCAGTTTGTTACAACAAATTTTGTACGACGTTGAGCACGCAAATAATCTGTAGGACAAGTGTCCTTCCTCTGGTGGCCTGTATAAGGACGGGTTTTGAGGAAATAGAAAGTCATGTCGTTCCCATTTTTCATATCATCTTCAACCTCTAAGCTTTTATCATCCTCCTACGGCAGTTTAAGCTTATTTTTTTGGAGATTCAAGGCGAAGTGAGACAGATTTATCCGAAAAAATAAGGAGTAGTTGCGTGTAAAAGTGTCTATCGCAATTGAGTGCAAATGTACATGTCGCAAGTAATAAAGTGATACTAGAGTATCGGATATCGTCTCCACAGGGACTGGGCTAACCCTTTCCTTCGCTATCTGCAAAAGGGGAAAAGAATAGATTAAGATATTGTCACGAAAATAATAAAGAATACTGGAAAATAAAAGTATAGAAATCAAGATAGTGAGAATGGGCTGGTATTGAATTGCTTAGTAGTGCAGGTATTGCAGAGTTTAGGAAATCCAGTTCTTTCGTCGCTTCTCGTCGCGGCAGCACCTGTCGCGGCAACAGTCCGTTGATTATCGCGACAGCAAACAATCAACTCAGTACTTCAAGTTTGGCAAGAATCCCATATGTGCCTTGGCCTATCCCTAGGTCCAAGTCTGTCGATGATCGCGTCTTTGATGATACCTCCCGGCGTGAATCGAAGGATGAACACCGATGTGTATGAATTCTTCTTTAGCCACTTAACCTCGTCCTATCCCTAGGCCCGAGATAGTTCAACTATAAACTAGAGAACTTGCTCTTATTTCTTTCGTATACTTAACTCTCCCGATGCTAAGTAAATAGATAACCTCACAATGCTCTCTCGATGCTCTTGCAAGATATTAACAACCAAAATAAGAGAACTTGAAGTTTATTTTATTGAACTGAAAATTCCTAAAACAAAACAACCCTTGCAACTACTTTACAAATCAATCCGTGGCCCTAGGGGGAATTTAGAACATGTCGAGGGCATGAAAACGACAGAATTTGGGAAGGAGGCTAGGGTAATCCATTCTCTCCTCTCTAGGTTAAAATTCATGCCCTTATATAAGCTTTGGGCTCAAGTTATCTAAATTAGCAAGAATACAACTTTAATTGAAAGTATGATTCTAATAAAGACTAAATCTTCAAGGAATCTACTTTCCAGTCGTTATCTTCTTGCTTGGGATTTTCCCGCCTTGAACTTTGGGCTTGACATATCTTTTGATCTGGGGCTTGGAAAAATATATGGTTTTCACACGACAGACGGGCTGAATTTTCTCTATCTGTCGAGGTCCACTTTGCTTCTTCTCCTCAAAATTGTTGTCGTCCTCTGCTGTCACGGCAGCATCGTCCTCTTTGTCTGCTTGTCCAGTTCAGCTCTTCTGCTTTTCTGCCCAGCGCCTGCCCTCATCGTCTGCTACGGCGGCAACCTGCAAAAACAGCCATTTTTAGTAGAATCTGTGCCTTTTAATATATTTGTGATGTTTTGCTGTAAACTAACCTAAATGCAATGAATAATGCTTGAATGCAGCAGAAATATAGGTTAAAAAGGGTGTAAATAATAGAACTTTTACACACTCAACAGGAGTCGAGTGTTGAATTGAGGAAATATCTTGTTATCTTTTTAAATTTCTTTTTTTATGAGTTTTTTTTTTTGGAAATTTACTTGTTTTTGTGCTCGTATTGGCTATGCTTTAATTTTTTGGACCTTGTTGAACTTATTTAAACTATTTTCTTATTTTGATATATTTCAATGTTAGCTTTTTCTTAATCTTTAATTGTTGTATTTGATTTATGTTTTGCATGAGAATGTTAAAATATATCACGGACATCGACAAATGCAGTGACGAGTCATATTAGCGAGTTTCTACAACGAAAGTTGTATAGATGCAGCGAAAGTTGATCTACTTGTTCAAGGGACTTTAGTTTCCACTTACGACGAAAGTTGAAGCCGATCTACATCCCTGGGTTAATGGTTGAAGATTAAATGAAAGCTAATGCTCAAGTCGATTATATATTCGTTGATTAAACCATCCTTTCATCTTGATGTGCATTTGATTTTTCTGCTGAGCTGAACCATGGAGATCCAAGCTTATCCCTAATATTAGGCTTCCTTTTTCTTTACACTCTACTTTTATTCCAAATCTATTCTTTTATTCACATCTTTATTTTGTTGATGCAACCACCATTGCACACACATCTACTTTTTCCACAACCTTGTATAGCAGTCACATAAGATTCAACGTAATACACTACACTCGTGGGATCGATATTCAAACAAGTTTACCTTATTTCTATTCTTGCATCAATAATATAGTTTTCACTAAAAAGTGTGACAGTTTCACTTCGACCAGTCACAATTCTAAACATAAAACTATAAAATAGATAGATATTTTACCCCCCCCAAAAAAAACAGCTTTCCTTCCCCTCGTCGTTGAACAAAAGTCCTCAGCCCTTTGGATGTTTCTTTTTGTGCCCGATATTAAAAAGTTAAATTCTAAGCTATAACTATAAATTTTAAATCTTAAACTCTAAATCTAAAATACATTTTACACCCAATACTCTAAAACTCTAATCTTTTAGTAGGATATTTAAAGAACTTTTCTTCCCCTCATTGTTGAATGGTAAAATGACAAAACCCTCGCACACATAGGCCGCCGTTGTTGCCATTAGGGATGGGCACGGAACCCGGACCCGACGGGTTCCGACCCGACTCGGCCCGATCGGGTCGGGTATTTTTGTGAAAAAATCGGGTTTGGGTCGGGTCGGGGTTTTGTATAGGGTGAGGTCGGGTCGGGTCGGGTTTTAGGGTGAAAAAATCCTACCCGACCCGACCCGGGACTAATAGTGTAATTTTTCCCTAAAATTTTTAGGGATATTTGTAACAATACCCATTTTTTATATTTTTTTTTATAATTAAGCCCTTAAAATTGTTTTTTAATTTACAATTTAGTCCTCAATTTTATTATTTTTTACAATTAAATCTCTTAAAATTATTATTTTTACAATTTAGTCCCTAAAATTAATTTTTTTTATATAAGTCGGGTCGGGTCGGAGTCGGGTTTAAGGTATTTATTTTCGGGTCGGGTCAGGTCGGGTTTTTTAAAAGATATAGTCGGGTCGGGTCGGGTTCGGGTTTAAGGTTAATATTTTCGGGTCGGGTTCGGGTGGGCCAAAAACCCGGCCCGACCCGACCCGTGCCCATCTCTAGTTGCCATCCAGCTCGTGTTTCTTCTAAGACAATGATTTATCACGAAATAATATTTTTATTTCTTTATTTGATTATCTGGTTAAATCTGTCATGTACTAATGCCTCATTTTTACAATAATTTTACCAATATATATTATACAAACTCGTGGTATCTAAAGTATTAAGCTATAAAATGAAGATATTGTTGAACGCATAGGGCAATAATAGTGGATAATGTAGGCTGTATTGTGATTTCTCATAGAGTTGGTTGCGTCCACGTTCATTGCATGAAAACTGCTACTAGTTCAGCATTTATAAACCTCAATGGCTTACTAACTATCTGTCGGCACAATAGAGGAGAGGAGGTGTTAAAGTTCTCAATTCTGGTATTAGGGTGAGTATTCGATCGACATGAGTTAAATTTTTTTGAGTTCGACAAGTTGATGAGTCTTATTTTATAGCTTAATCTTTGTTTAAAAGTTTTTTCAAAACGAGCTTATGAAAATTTGAGTCGAGCTCGAGTTTCTGTTGAAATTTAATTGTAAATATTTATACTGTTATGATACTAATTGGCTCTAATTTTAAATGTTTCTCTTTAACCATATATGATATACAATATTAGGGGTGTTCATATCCGGGATACCCAGATTTTTTGGTACCAAAAAGTCAGCCCGTGACCCGGCCCATAAGAACCGGGTACTCGTAAAATTGGGGTACCCGTAAAATCGGGTACTTGGTACCCGGTTCACTTTTTTATATATTTTTTAATTCTATTTTAAAAAAAAAATACATAGGAAACATATAAAATTTCATAATATATATTTTAACACAAAAATTATTAATTTGGGGTTAGTTTTAAGATAGAAATATTTGGATATATATATAATAAAGTTTATCGATAAAAGAATGTATTAAAAATATTAATCTAGAACATGATTTTTTTTTAATTTCATATTGACAAATTAATATAATTAGTTTTGAAAAATCTAAAACTTAAAAGTATATAATACAAGTATAAAAAGAAGTTATGGATTTAAAATTAATTTTAGGGAAAAAATAGTAAGAAGCATAAAATAAAAATAAAAATAGAATTTAAAAATTAAAATATATAAGTATTAAAATTATCGGGTCGGGTTGGGTACCCGATTATAAAAAAAATTCGGCCCTGACTCGGCCTGACTACCCAGTCCGAAAAATTCGGGTATTTTCAAATAAATACCCGATAATTTTCAATCGGGTAGATGGGTCGACGAGTCGAGTAGTTCGGGCCGAGTATTTTTTAATACCCATGATATACATATATATTTCTTCATATTTTTTCATTTGAAATATATACTTGAAAACATTTACACTAATTACTAAAAAATTACTTTTTGGAGTCTCATTTTATAACTTAATTTTTTTAGTCGATTCGAGTCAAATTAAGTCAAGAAATTTGATTATATTTTCAGTCGAGTTTTGATCACCCATAAGTTATATTGTGAATAAAATAAATTGCATTAAAAAAATCACTCCTACAATATGTCTTTGCACTATATAATTTAAATTAATCGATTAATAAATCAAATAGTGAACTTTCCTTTTTATTTGAAAATTGATCTTTTTGTTCACTTGGTTTCTTTTCAACGTCCATATTTAATTCACCTCAATATTTTAGTTGGGCTATTGATTGAAGTGATGGAAATCACACATCACAATCCAAAAACAACTTTTTTGTCCCACAAAATTATAAATCACAATAAAAAAAATCAAAATGAAATTTGAAAACAAAAAATATAAGCCGAAGGAAAAGTTCACAAGGACACATAAATGATTTGATTTTTTAACAATATACCGGTTAAATTTTATTAGAAACTAAAATAGAAAAATAGTTTATAAGAAATGAAATCGTAGTAGAAAAATATGAAAAAAAAAAACAGAAAAAAAACATATGATAGCAAAACATCTCAAGAAGGCTATAAAATAGTGATAAAGATAAAATAGCAAAGAAATAGAAACAAATAGCAAGACTTCTTATCTCTATCCACCTACACGTTTCAGAATTGAAGTAGAAGTGATGAGCAAAACTAACAATCTTGGAAGTTGCTTCATAAAATAGATCTGATTGCATCAGCAAACGAACCACAAAAAGGAATTAAACTACTGAAGACCACCGACACTATGCAAATAAGAGTCGAACGTCATGAAAAATGTATCTACGAATTTAAATCTATTATAACAGTAGACGATAACGTGCCATAAGTTAGAAGCATATCACAAAGCAAAGGAAAAACGTGTAACAAATAAAAGCTAAAAAACACCGAAATATATAAAAAAAAGTAAAGATTTAATATAAAAAATAAAAATAGAAGTACTGACGATATCGACCAGTACTAAAACTAATATTACCACCGATAAATCAAGAACTAAATGGAAAAAAAAAGTTGGTTACGATGGGGAGAGCAAATGATTTGACTTTTATTCTTCCAATTTATATAATGTTTTAATAGGCTAAAGATTGATGTATTGTTTTAAATTTTAAAATATAATTTCAACAACATTGAATTAATGTATATATATATATAATTTGTTTTTTCAATTATTTTATGTTCGATATTACTATTAATTTTTTATCCAAAATCTCTAGTAAATGCAAAATAACATTTACCGTCTTTTACATTTATAATTTTTATTATTATTATCAATTTGACCTTTAAAAGCTATAAACGCGAGCTAAGAAAATAATATTATTAAACTTATTGAGTGACTTTAATGATAAAAGATGATAATATTTTTTTTAGGTAATCTGGATTTGAGCAACGTAGTACTAGTATGTAAGATGTCTATATCTTTTTAAAAGGCTAAAAGTAAAAAAGAAAACATATAATACTATATAATGGCACCATAATGTTTAATTAATATATTTTTTCATTTTAAAAGATTAAAGGTCGATTTGATAAAAATTATAAACATAGATGACTTGAAAAGTTTCGTAAAATTTGATTAGAAAATATCTTTACTCATCGTTTTTGTAGAGCTGATTGGATTTAGCCCAACCTATTGGACACATCGAGCTCTTGGCCCATAGATCTTGAAAGCTGATGTACTTGATTCTGCTCTCTGGGTTTGTCCAGGTCCGTCTTTAAGAGGCCGATTGTTCAGAATTCACCATCTATCTAGGGCCGACTATCAATAATTAGAGCGATTTAATTTTAACAATAATTTAATTTTTGATGTATTTATTATTAAGATTTAATTTTTTACCACATGTTATTAGAGGTATACTTTTAAAACTTATTTATTTTTAATACTTACTATTAGGGCACAATTTTTAATATTTTTTAGTATAAGTTCATTTTTTTAATATTTGTTATTATGTACATATTTTTAAATTTTAATATTTTTTTATTAGAGTCCCAATTTTTTACTAATACTTATTATTATGGGCTACTTTTAAAATTTAATTTATTTTCGATATTTGTTATTATGAGTCTATTTTTTTATAATATTTGTTATTAAGTACATACTCTTAAAATTTTATATTTTTTATACTTATTATTAGAGCCCGATTTTTTTAAATATTTATTATTAAAAACTTACTTTTTAAAATTTAATTCTTTTGAATACTTATTATTACATGCCTATTCTTTAAATTCGCCAAGAGCCACTAAAATTTCAATAACAGGCCGGACTTATAGTGTGTGTGTGTGGAAACTCCGATCTCTGTTTTGAATCATAGTTTGGCCCAATTGAAGACGACCCAAACAATCAGATTTTCCCAGTTTCCCACAGCGCAAGAAAACTGGGATAGAAAAGTAGAAAACAACATTTTTTCCTCATTATTTCTCATTCGATCTCACACTTTTTTCTCGTCTTGAATCGAAAAGGTTTTCTTCTCAACCTCACATTTGTGTGTATGTATATGTATATATCGGTATTAATATTAAGAAAAAGTGTATTTGTTTTGACGATTAGGGTTTATGTTTTCATTTGTCTTTTGGGAAAGAAAGTCATCATCGAATGCATCGAATTTTCTGATTCAATCTCACTATTTTGTAGGATTTATAAGAACCGATCATGAAGCTTGACACCAGCGGTTTAGAATCGGCTGTGCCTTTCTGGGGTGCTCCGAGCGAGCTTGTTGATGGGTTTTCCGCGGCTCCGTCGTTCGAGGTCCCAAACACTACTGATGTGAGTTGAAATTTTCTGCTAATTGGTAGCACTGTATTGATTTTATGAGTAACCGGAGAGATTTACGCCTTGTTTTATGTTTGATCGGTGTATTGCAGTTTGATGGGTTTCAAAAAGATGCTATTCAAATGGTGAAACCTGCTAAGGGTACTACCACGCTTGCCTTCATCTTTAAGGAAGGCGTCATGGTTGCTGCTGATTCTAGAGCTAGCATGGGAGGCTATATCTGTATGTTTTGTATTTTTCTTCTTTAGTTATGTCTGCTTTGCAATTGTTGATATTTATTCAGAAATTTCTTGGTGATTAAATAGTGTTTTTATGGTCATTGTAGTTTATACTTTGAAATTATTATTATTTCATGGGATAGAAATACTGAAATAAAGTATAATTGCCATTCCTTTTGGTAAAATTTGGCAGCTTCGCAGTCGGTGAAGAAAATTATTGAAATCAATCCTTACATGCTTGGCACAATGGCTGGAGGAGCTGCTGACTGCCAGTTTTGGCACAGAAATCTTGGCATCAAGGTAATGGAACAAAAAACATTTCCTCTTGTCTCAGTGGGATAGCATCGGGATCTTTTTTGCTGTTGGATATCTTATTGCTTGTTATATACTGATTTTGTATGTTGGATCTTATGTAAGGAATTGTAGAGAAAAATGTAGTCTATTGGTCATTTTGACATTCTCTTGCAGTTTTCTTTGATGCTCATATATTGCATTTTTTTCCAAAACATGGGGTTATACGATGTAGGAAGTGAGTATGCTACCATATCGGGTTGTAGGTGATTTTCTTCTTTGGATCTATAATCAAACTACAGATGTCACATGTATGTGGACAAAAGAAGTAGGAAAAAATATTGATTTTTAGCATAGCGTACTAATAACAAAGTAATTTTAGTGTCCCTTTCCAATGTGACTTGCACACATAGATTAACCTTTCAAGTTCTAAGTTCTAACCAAGCAAAATTATTTATATGGTATTGATATCAGTTGTGCAATGCCGCTCATAGACTAAGTGAATGTAGATTTTTAATAATACGTCTTCTTCCTAGTTAATAAAGTGAACTTTTGAGTAGGAACTAGGAAGTATTACAAATGAGTTCACCATTTCTTGTGTAGCTAAATATATGGCATTCCGCTTGCCTAATTGCCTTGCCATCAAAATACAATATTGTCAAAAGAAAGTGGAGCACTCGTGCAATACTGTTGTCTGTGCCTTTCCTTTTGGTTCCAATATCAACCCACAATGCAGCCTTCCTGGATTTCAATTAGTTGAGAAAAATCTTAGACCTCATTATTGTGTTTTTTCTAATTATCCTTACGTGCATGAAGTGCTAATGGATGATCATTTTCCATGATCTAGTGCCGGCTGCATGAATTAGCTAACAAGCGTAGAATTTCTGTTACGGGGGCATCAAAACTGTTGGCGAACATTCTCTACTCTTACCGAGGAATGGGACTGTCAGTTGGAACCATGATTGCTGGATGGGATGAAACGGTATTTGACACTAATTTTGTTTCTTCTTTTTGCTGTTTTCCATTGCATTTTAGTACTTGCATGTGTTAACTTTCTGCCTGACCTGGATTCTAGGGTCCTGGACTATACTATGTGGACAGTGAAGGAGGAAGGTTGAAAGGAATGCGTTTTTCTGTTGGATCTGGTTCACCATATGCTTATGGTGTCTTGGATAATGGGTATGCAATTTTCTCCATGTTCTTTCATTGTAATTGTTCCTGATTAATGACAATACTATGATGTAAAGTTATCATGCTCTACTACTTGTAAAGTTAGATTTAAAATTATGTTCATGAAACGATCAGTCAATTGAAGAAGCTACATGGTTGGCCGAGAAACTGTGAAGTTATCACGATCTCCTCTTTGTAAAGTTAGGTTTAAAATTATGTTTGTGATATGGTGGTCAGTTGAAGAAACCTGTCAAAACTCAAATGCTTTATTTTAATGTTTGGGTTCTATCTACTTGCAAGTTTCAAATGCTCCTGTTGAAAACATTTTTCCCGCGGCTTTGATAGTACGCGTGCTTTGCTGCCTAATCATAACTTTGACCATAATATAACTCTGCTCCAATGAAATCTTTTTGATTGCCGTACTCAACAATACCGCTGCTGTTCCTTTCATTAATTCTATAACTGTGTTTTAGGACATTGTTTTTTCTTGGGGGGTCTAGCACGTAAATCGAAGAGTTCCTCTTTTCTTATTCACATTTTATCATATTTTTTGCGTCACTTTTATTTGTCTCTTTTTGTATTCAGCTCTATTTATACCATTAATATATTGTTTTTGATGTTGTTGCTAGCTATCGGTATGATATGTCTGTTGAAGAAGCTGCAGAGTTGGCCAGAAGATCTATTTATCACGCCACATTCCGTGATGGAGCCAGTGGTGGTGTTGCCAGCGGTATTCTCTCTCTCTCTCTCTCTACGAATTTTCTCAGTAATTGTTATATGAACACACTTTTATTGAACTTAATATTTTATCAGTTTACTACGTGGGACCAAACGGCTGGAAGAAGCTATCCGGTGACGATGTCGGAGAACTTCACTATAAATACTATCCGGTGATGCCGAGCACGGTGGAACAGGAAATGGTTGAAGTAGCTGGAGCATAAGTGGGATGTAACTCGGACCAAGTTGAAGTTGGTTACGCTCGTAATCGATATGTTGTTATTATTATGAAGTAGTTTCCTCAACTTGGCCTTAAGAGACCTGGGTGCAAGTTAATGTCATAAGAACTCTTCCCATCAGTTTGAATTCTGTTTGTTATTTGATGCTGGAAATTTTAATGAATCTCTCCCAAGTTTATGTTTATCCTCCCTTTTCTAGATCTAGATGTTATCTTATTTTCTTTTGTTTTTTCATGATTGAAATTATATAGGAGAATTATTTGGTGCATTATTTATCCGTACAAAAAATAATTCTACAAGTCCCATTAAAAAGATGACAAATGTGTTTAAAATTTTAAAAGGTAAATAATCAACATTTATCATTATTTTAAAGATACTTTGCGAAATTAATTCTTTTGACATTCTTTTTCACTCATTCTCGTTATGATCTCACAATTAGTGAGAGTCGGGCAAAATAGAAAAAGATTTAAATAATTAACTAAAAAGATATAGAAAAATAAAAAAAATTAATTTGATATAATTCTAACAATTATAATTGGATTTGATTTAACTGTTGGTATTTGGATTGGAAAACACAATTTAAAATTTTAAAAATATAAGATTAAAAGTATCAAATTAAACTTTTAAAACTAAAACTATGACTTATACATAATACAAAAGAGTTGAAGAAAAAAACTGATTAAGCTAATTTTCCATTTTAAAGAGAAAACAAAACAATTTTGACGTGGCGTTGAAGTAGCTTATACTTTTCCCCCCACCCGGGTTAAATCGGACTCGGAGTGATCCGATCACTACCGAATTCATAAATCATAAATCCTCCGGTCTTGGACGGCTGCGCCAATTTGAACTCCAAAAAAATAAAAATCAAATTCGTAAGTCTGATTTCGATCTGAACCGAAGAAGGATCCAAAAAGCATGGTAAGGAACCTGCTTTCTGATCTTTGAAATTTGGGAAATTACTTTCTTCATTCGATTTATAACCTTTATTCATTTTTTATGTGCGATTTCAGTCGGCACTCTTCAATTTCCATTCATTTTTAACGGTGGTGTTATTGGGAATCTGCACTTGCACTTTCGTGAAGATGCAATTTCCAGCACTCTTTGAACAGCGAACTGGGTATTGTCTACTCACTCTCTTAACTTTATTCATTTATTAGTAAATTGTTCTTTTAATCTCTTTTTTTATTGGAAATTGAATGCTTGATTGGCTTTTTAATTTGGATTTGGAATGGCTACTTTTGAAGTGAATTCTCTTCTAGTTTTGTTTTACGTTAGCCCTGTTTAATACTATACCTTTAGTTATGTCTAATGCAATTTTACAAATTGAATTGAATCTGAAAGTTTTGGGTAGCTGCAAATGTAGCCACAATGATATTGTTATCAGCAAAATGTTCTTATCAGTTTTGCTGTTGGTAAAAGTTAACACGAGGCATTTGTTTTTTTGTTTTTTTTTTTGTAATCTTGTGTTTTCCCTTGAGTAACTTGTCTCTTTTTTAAAGCTGAAGAGATTTAGATTAAATCAAATTGCACAACTCCGGTTTAATCTTGGCCTTGTTTTAGCGAAATTGGCTATTTATTGTTTCTGTGTGTTTACTTCAGTCTCACTTCATTCAGAGAAAGTTTTGAGAACAGAACTAATGTGGTGCGATATGCTTATTTGACAGGTTTCGAGGTTTCTTTTGGAAGGCAGCCAGAATAGGTGGGTCTTTTCTGCTTGCTTCTTTTTGGTAGCATTGAAATAGTCATGTCTATGCTTTCCCTCTTATGAATATTATTTTAACATATAATGCATCCATTTCACTTTTGGGTTGGACTGGTTGGTGCTATTATTTTGGCTGAAAGAGAAGTGGACGGAAAAAATGATGTTGAACAGCAGTCCAGGGGGTTTTAGGTCAGGTTATTTTAACATAGGACTGAGGATGTTGATGCTTCATCTTCTTTGCAAAACATTGGCATGCTTCAATGCTGCATTAGCTAGAAGCAATTGAATCCTGATCCAACATGTTAGTTGTATAACCAACTGGCATGTTTTGACTCTGAGGTTTGAGTTTCATTTGATGTGCATGAACAATGATTATTATAGTAACTGATTCAGGTTTTTCACAAGTGTTTCTTACAATAGTGTGTCTCCTGGACTCCTTTTACTTCTGAAATTTTGTTCTTTCGAGAAAAATTAAGAATGCTTTTTTGCAATCAATTAGTGAATCCATGCACAAAAGTGTTGTAGAATTGTAGTGGAACCATTTTGTATGTTGGAGAGGGAAAAATGGAGATAAAATTGGCTTGTTGTTACCCTTTTATTGGCAATGCATTGCAACATGTGGGACTAACTTGTATGTTTCTTGAATCAGGTGAACGTTTAAGTCCTTGGGTAGCTGTAGGATGCTTCACAATGGGGGTGTCAATAATATTTTTCTGAGTATGAGCACCGTCTGCTTGTTCAATAGTGGGATTTGTTTCTTCCATGTGGACAAATGCATTTCTTGTCAAATTTTGACATGTTTAAAGGGTTTTTTGTGATGAAAGGAATTCTAATAACATTACCAAGAACTTATACAAACTTATTTGAATTGTATCCGAGCTTATCTTTGGTAGATTATTTATCCATTATTTTCCGATTACCTTGTGTGCTTCCATTACCAGTGGCCCTAAAGCTAAGTTGGAAGGCCAACTACAATTGCCAAGTTTGATTCCTTTCTTTTATATTATTAAATCTCCTAGCCTTTCATCTTCTCCAAAACTGTTTTATTAAAATCTTTTTCCTTTGATCAATCTAATTTACCTTTCTTTCTTTTTGTACAAAGGAGACCGTAACATATGGATAGAGAAAGGAGTTGCAGATGGTGAAATTCAAACTTCAGATTTACTAGATGCCATCTCTTAAAGGTAGTTTGCATGGACCAACTAGATTAAGTTTGGATTCATTTTCCTTTATTTTCTATAAAATCGGATCTTGCATGTAGCGGGATGAGAGGAGAAAAGGCATCAGATCATAGAATGTCTAGTTTTGGTTTTGCTCTTATGAAATATGGGAAGTGCAATAAGCATTTATGCTTCTATTTAATCATAGTTGGTACCGTACATATGCCTGTCACTTGCCCTATGCAAGTCATGGAAGTTTGAAGATATGGAGAGGGGAAAAAAAAGAAATAGATCAAACCGATATCAGGGCAGTAGGTGACTTAAAGCGGATAGAAGTACAAGCAATTACATAATCAGTGAGCCTATCTTTGAATAGCCTCAAAATCAGAAGCTTTTCACCACTCCAATCACACACAGATAGGATTATCTTCTTCATATGCTTCTTTCCTGTACTGCTGCCTTCGGTGACAGTCACTGTTTCTTCATTGTTTTCTTCATCTTTGCCCCAGTGGAGAGGATAGCTCTGCAAAAACACTCTTCTGTAATTGTAGTCTTCATAGCGAAAGCTCCTAGTTCTCACTCCATCTTCTCCATCCATACCAAAGAATATGCTTAATATCAGTGCCCGAGTCTTAGAATTGTCAGATTAAGTTAGGTTCTATATATACGTAGGAATCGGTTAGCTGGCAGGATATGATAAAGACATAAAAGTAGGAAAGAGATAACCTGAAAATGATGTCAAACAAAACCTTATAGTATTTGGCTTTCCCAAGGTTCCTTAAGAATATATCTTCTTCCATTTGTATTATGCTGTTGATTTTCAACAATGCTATCATTGGTGGGGTTTCATTCCTTTGTCTTTGTGAATTAGTTGTTCATCATTGGTGTTTTTTTGCAAGAGGTGTTGCTTACATTATTGTCTTTATAGGTCTGGTTTTTGTCAATAGGCCTACTCAGGAATAATAAAACATTATGCCTTTTGTCATACCAATAATTAGGTGATGAAAAGATAGAAGACTAGAGGAAGTTCACAATTTTGCTTCCAAAGTTTATCCTTGGGGGGAAAATTAACTCATTCTTAACTTGGTTGATTCATATGTTTACCTGGGAAGATGTTTGATAGATTTAAATTTCGAATCTTAATATATGCGATCTCTGGGGATGAAGAACGTTCAGTTCGTCGAGAAATACATGAAACTTCCTTTATTGCTTGCTTTTTTGTTGTTCGTTTAAACATTTCCGTTCATCGCTCACAAAATGGAGACGGAGAAGGTGGATATTGAATAGATCCATTATGAAGTGATCATCTAAAGTTAGTTTGTTTTACTCACAATAGCAGATTCGAATCTGAATATTATTGCAGTTTGTTGTATAGTTGAATTTCGTCAAACATAAGGATTTAATGTTTTGGAAGGGCAAATGCAACAGCCCGAAAGAGACATGACATGCAATAGAAGTATAGGATTCATCATCACAATTAATGTGGTGTACCTCTCAACTCGGCCTTCATCATTGTAGGAGTAAGATTAGGTCAGCTAACAAAGTAGCTTACCCTACTTGTAACTCATTTATCCACCGACATCCAACCTATTAGTTGACTAATATATATATGAGATAGGATCCAATTACACAGTGAATTTTTTTTTTACTTTTACATGTTTTTTGGATCGTTGGATGGGTAAAATGGATGACTAAGATTAACAATATTATGTGAAGACTATCACTTGGAAAAACGTAAGGAGCTAATATCAGTCATCCATTTCACCATCCAACGATCCAAAAAACATGTAAAAGTAAAAACTCTTCCATTGTGTAATTAGATCCTATCTCATATATATATATATATATATATATATATATATATATATATATATATATATATATATATATATATATATATATATATATATATATATTGGAATTTGTATTATATTAATTGTTAGGCTTAATAGTCAAAAAAATATCTAAACTACACTTCTTTTTCCAGATAGTTGCCTAAAGTATTTTTTGGCCTAAGTGCCTAACGTTTTCGCTGTTACCATTTTAGTTATTTGTCGCTAACGAATATTTAAAAAAATTATTAGTCAATAAAAACATGAAATATGAAATGCTTAATTTTATTATCTTTTATTTAAAAAAATAAAATTTTAAAAAATACATCCTATTAAAAATTCCCAAAAATAGTCTCCAAGTTCTTAAATCCCTAAGTTCTTGATTCTAGCTATTGCTGCTACCAATTTTGACGCTCTACTCACCACTTTCGAGTTTCGTCATCTGTTCACTACGATTATTTCTCATTCTCTTGTTGTCGAAATTCAATAGTCGGTGTGCCTAACGTTGAAACAAAATCGACGAGGGAAGAGAAAAAAAGAAACGATGGATAACAAACGACGACCGATCATACGATGAACAACATGCATATCTTACAGTGAAAAGAGGAGATTTCATTTTGTTGCCGATAGGGTGATGAACGACAACAATAATGACCGGATTTGGGGTTAGGGATTTCTATGTTATTATGTGAATTTTGAGAAATTTTAAAAAAATTTAATTAAGTTAAAAGAAAAAATAAAAAAGAAAAGTTAAAATTAAAGTCACGTGTCATGTTTTGATTGGTTAAATGAATTTTTTAAATGATTGTTAACGACAGACACCTAAATTGATAACAGTAAAAACGTTAGACACTTACTTGGGCAGAAAAATACTTTAAATACTTATCTGAAGAAAAAAAAGTATAATTTACACTTTTTGACTACTAAACCAAATTGTTATTACACTAATGGATTTGTTTTTCCCTTTCAATTTTAGAGTTTAAGGTTATAGGTTAGGGTTTAGGTTTAGGAGTTTAATGCGTAGGGTGTAGAATTTAAGGTTTATGGTTAAAATTTAGAGTTTAAGGTTTAGGTTTTAAGGTTTGTGATTTAGGTTTTAAAATTTATAGAATGATTGTGTAACTTTTTTTACATAGCATGTATATCAAAATATAACCCTATTTATTATATTTGATTACATTGGTTGGGTATTCGATTAATATCTTGATAGATATTAAATTTCACTATTAGTTCATGATTTGTAAATATGGGTAAACTACTGCAGGGGTCACTCTCGTTTCCCGTTTGTACAGATTTAGTCACCAATTTTGAAAAGTGCCAATAAGTGGTCATCTACGTTTTCGATGTGTAAAGACTTGGCCACTCCGATGTTATAGTCCGTTAATCCCCTAACGGATTGTTGATGTAGCGGAATTAATTAAATGGCAATGTCCACGTGTATTCCCACGTGGATAATAACGTGGAGTGTGTTCTTCTTTGGGTTGGTTCTTGGAGTGCTAGCAATTGTGAGTCTGCAAGTGGTGGGATTCTTGTTTGTGTTAAATCGATTGAATCGAAAGATCAAACGAGAATCTCTTGCTGCCTCCAATCCCCAGTCCCAACCTTCCCTCGATTTCGCTTACAACAAACAGGTATGGCTTCCCCCTTTTTTGCTTTGATCTTTCTTTTTTTTTTCTTGCTTAGATTTGTACTTTCTTGAATCGTGTTGTGTTAGGGGACTGTTTGGGTTCTTGAATCAGAAAAAGCTCCAACACCCAGAGAGCAGAAGCGAAGAAAGGACTCGCCCTTGGAGGTTTCCCCTACTCGAAAGCAAGCTAAAATCCTGGAAAACAACTTAGTTTTCATGCATTCCGATTCTTCCAGCACTACCGTTCCCCTTAAGGGCTGCGTCATTAAGGTTGTTTCCGCTACCGATTTACCCTCAAGAAAATGGTATTTTGCCCCTTTCTTTCACTCTTCTTACTTACTTCAGTGTTCAATGTTCATGTATGTATGGCAATGATTCTTACTTCAGTCTCAACTCTCAAGCCTATCTGTCCCATCCTTTTGATTCAAGTTGTGAGTTAAAATTTTGGGTTTTCAATCAAGATTTTGTTGGCATAACAATGTTGCCATTGTTAAGGGTTAATGATATAGATGCCTGACTTCATTTGACGCCTTTGAAAATATTTGACTTTGTTTCATTCGTTTGATAGGGCTAAGAGATTTTCGATAAAAGTGGAAAGAAAAACTTCACCCATCTACAATGGAAATAAAATCATTTACCTTTATCTGGAGACTTCTTGGGAGAAGGAGTCATCGTGCCAAGCTCTTCGTCTTGCCTCATGCGAGGATAAAGAAAAGCTGAGCTGGTTTGCTAAGTTGAATGAAGACTTCCATGCTTACTTGACATCTTTAAATGATGGATATCCATCATTTATGAAACCTTCTTTAGGTTTCAGTGCTGAGCCAATGGATAAGGGAGGTAAGTTTGATGGTTCTTCATCAAAAGTTAGATTATTTTAGAGAAAGCTTTTCAAATTAAAGCCTGGTATGGAAATAAGGGGATTTGGACATCTCAAACTGCCCGTGAAGATAGAAAGACTTGTGAGAAACAACATCCATTCCAAGATTCAGTGGCAAGGAAAGCACCAAACAGTTCAACTGAAGAAAATATGGCATTTCCATCACAACAAGATTTTCCTCGTTCAGTTAGTCAAAGTGCCTCTGTTGCTTCTGATGCCGATTCGGAACAAGACAAGTTTAGTTTTGATGAAGGGACACTGTGCTGGAACTTGTTAATTTCTCGAATCTTTTTTGACATCAAAGGAAATGCAGGGTTGAAGAAGAACACACTCCAAGAATCCCACAACTTGCAGACTCACAATTGCTAGCACTCCAAGAACCAACCCAAAGAAGAACACACTCCACGTTATTATCCACGTAGGAATACACGTGAATGGCTTAATTCTGCCACATCAGCAATCCGTTAGGGGATTAACAAACTATAACGTCGGAGTGATCAAGTCTTTACACATCGAAAACGCAGATGACCACTTATTGGCACTTTTCAAAAGTGGTGACTAAATCTGTACAAACGAGAAACGAAAGTGACCCCTGCAGTAGTTTACCTATATTATTTTTCGTCTTTTATGATAAAGATGACAAAATTTGAATCACTCTATAAAATCCATATAAAACTGTTTTAAATAAGGAAGTTTTTTCCCTTTCAATGGCGGATGATGTGTGTGATTTAAGCTAAATTTTGTCATTATTGAGGGCAAACGCCAGTTGATCGTAACGGTCGTTTGGCCAAAAGTTGGAAAATCTAACTGTGGGAGAAAAATATGTTTATGCGTTAAAAAAAACGAAGCCTTAAAAATAAATACAATTTGTCTGATTTGTTTTGTTTTTTCTTGTGTGCTCTTTATTTGTTTCATTAATAATTTTATGGTACTGTATTAATGATTTATTTTTCTTATTTTATTAAATATTTATGTTTTATTAATAATACATGTGGCATAAAATTATTGGAGGAGAATATAAGGGGCACAAAAAGGCAGACAATTCTATCCGATTTAGAGATGGAAGGTTATTCCATTTCACGTTGTTTAGTTTCACTAGAGGTGTCAAGCTGACCCGAGACCCGAATTGATTTTACTAGATTCGAGACCTGATATCGATCCGAATCGATTTTACTAGATTCGAGACCCGAATCAATTTTACTAGATTCGAACTTGATCTGAAATCCGAAATAAACTGAATCGAATTGAAATCGACCCGATTTTTAGTTAAACTGATATGGACCCGAACCGATTTCATTCGAACCGAAAGTAACCCGAACCAAAGGCACCCTGAAATAAAGAAAGGATATTAAAAGAAATAATGAAAGATTTGATGTGAATCGTCGCACAACTCACAAAAGTCAAAACTAATATTTGGGTCAATATTCCCTTTATAAAGCCATGTATGGGTTTAAAAAACTGATCCGACCTAAAAACCCGACTGAAATATATTGATCTCCCTTTGAACCTGTTACAGATTCTTAGGCTAATATCTAAGCTATTTATTAGGCTAGAATATATTGTAATTAATGTTATATATTTCTGAAAAGGACCTGAAACATACTCTTTTGCATTATCACTTCTCAAGTTTCGGACAAGCGTACCAAATTGAGTTCGAATCTCAGCACAAAAAGAAGAGAAATGAGTAAATAATTCTGAGCGAGATTTCATTAAATAAAGCCATGTCATTCGAGAATAATCATCAACAAAAGTAACAAAATAACGAAAACCAGGTTTAGAAGTAACAGGACTAGGACCCCAAACATCAGAGTGAACTAACTCAAATAGAGCAAAAGCTCGATTATTGACTCTAGGACTGGAACTAAGGCGATGGTGTTTAGCAAACTGACAAGACTCACAATCGAAGGATTTTAAACTAGAAAATTGAGGACAATTTTTTCAAAGAAGGTAGAGAAGGATGACCCAATCGACAATGTTCTTCAAAAGGACTGACAATTTCAGTGCAAGCAACATGTTCTGGAGCATGGGTGTCAAGGATGTAGAGACCATCAGACTCATACCCTTTACCAATAATCTTCTTCGTCAAAAGATCCTGAAACAACCCGAGCTTTGCTATTTCAAATGCAGGTTTCAAAATGTTTTTGGGCTGATGCCATCTCCACAGCTTGTTTTTTGATCAATCGTATACCCTCTTCAGTTTTGTTGGGTAACATCCCTTTTCATACTCTTTTCCCCACTAAAA
Source organism: Hibiscus tridactylites (assembly GCA_958450335.1). Taxonomy (NCBI): domain Eukaryota; kingdom Viridiplantae; phylum Streptophyta; class Magnoliopsida; order Malvales; family Malvaceae; genus Hibiscus; species Hibiscus tridactylites. Next base: position 23,315,400 of record OY288283.1, read on the forward strand.
ATTTGTTTCCCCTCTCCCCGAAAATTTTTGGTTGTATTCGTTTTGTTCGGGATGTCCGTCCTCAAGTTACAAAACTTGATCCTAAGCCTTTGAGATGTGTGTTTTTGGGGTATTCACGTGGTAAAAAAGGGTATCGTTGTTATTGTCCGGGTCTAGGTAGGTATCTTGTGTCTGCTGATGTTACTTTTTTGAAACACAAACATTTTCTGTTTTCTTCAGGGTCTATCGCTCAGGAGGACGAGGATTTCTTGTTTTATCAGGTCCCATCACCTTTAGAGTTGTCCTCATCCTCCTTGGTTCCGCCCTCTTTTGTCAAGCCCCCCATAAAAAAACATCTATACTCGTCGGCCACAACCACCCCCTTCCGACCCAATTACAAATGTTCTGAATGTTCCAGATTCATGTCCTGATGAGCCAATATCTTCGTCATCATATTCGCCTTGTATTGCTGATCTTGACCTTCCTATTGCTCTTCGGAAAGGTAAACGTGCTTGTACTTACCCCATTTCCTCTGTTGTTTCCTATAATTGTTTGTATTCTTCTTCTCGTGCCTTTGTTACATCCCTAGATACTATTTCTGTCCCTAAAACGGTTAGCGAGGCATTATCTCATCCTGGATGGCGTGCGGCTATGCTTGAGGAAATGACTGCTCTAGATGTCAATGGCACGTGGACTTTGGTTTCTTTGCCTAACGGTAAGCGAGCTATTGGATGTAAGTGGGTGTTTACTGTTAAATTTAATCCCGATGGCTCTCTTAATCGTTTGAAAGCATGTCTTGTTGCTAAGGGGTATGCTCAGACCTATGGTGTGGATTATTATGATACTTTCTCTCCTGTTGCCAAACTTGCTTCTGTCAGGTTATTTATCTCCCTTGCAGCAATTTTTGATTGGCCTTTGCATCAGTTGGATATCAAGAATGCTTTCCTTCATGGTGATCTTCAGGAGGAGGTGTATATGGAGCAACCACTTGGGTTTGTTGCTCAGGGAGAGTCTGGGAAGGTATGTTATTTGAAGAAATCTTTATATGGTTTGAAACAGAGTCCTCGGGCTTGGTTTGGTAAGCTTAGTCAGGCTATTGAAAAGTTCGGGATGCAAAAAAGCGAATTATTCTGTTTTCTTTAGAAAGTCTGATGGGGGCACTATTCTACTAGTCGTATATGTGGATGATATTGTACTCACTGGTAATGACACTAGTGGAATTTCTTCACTGAAGTCATTTCTCCATACTCAGTTTCACACTAAAGATCTGGGGACGTTGAAATACTTCTTGTGGGTTGAGGTGAACAGAAATAGAAAAGGAATCTTCCTATCTCAGAGGAAGTATGTGCTTGATCTTTTATTGGAAACAGGGGAATTGGGCGCCAAACCTTGTAGTACACCAATGGTCCCTAATCTACAGTTAACTAAAGAAGGTGAATTATTTGATGACCCTGAAAGGTACAGAAGACTTATCGGTAAATTAAATTATCTCACGGTAACACGTTCTGATATATCTTTTTCAGTGAGTGTTCTGAGTCAATATATGTCGTCACCGACTGTTGATCATTGGAAAGCAGTAGAGCAAGTTTTATGTTATCTGAAAAATGCTCCTGGGCGTGGAATTATATATGGCAATCATGGTCATACTAGAATTGAATGTTTTTCCGACTCGGATTGGGCAAGATGCAAGGAGGATAGAAGATCCACCTCAGGATATTGTGTGTTTGTTGGAGGAAACTTGATTTCTTGGAAAAGTAAAAAGCAGAACGTAGTCTCACGATCTAGTGCAGAAGCCGAATATAGAGCAATGGCCAAGTCCGTATGTGAGATTATATGGGTATATCAGCTCCTCGGTGAGAATGGAATTAAAGCCTCAATACCTACAAAACTTTGGTGTGATAATCAAGTTGCATTACACATTGCTTCTAATCCAGTTTTTCATGAAAGAACGAAACACATTGAGATTGATTGTCACTTCATTCGCGAAAAGATACAACAAGATTTGATATCTACTGGTTATGTGAAAACCGGAGAACAACTAGGAGACATCTTCACCAAAGCTCTCAATGGAATTCGAATCAATTATCTATGTAACAAGTTGGGCATGATTAATATCTATGATCCAACTTGAGGGGGAGTGTTACATATTCTTAGGCTAATATCTAGGCTATTTATTAGGCTAGAATATATTGTAATTAATGTTATATTTTATGTTACCTAATTTAGGTAAATTAGACTTGTATATATAGCCCTATATGTTTTATGAATAAAATACAAGAAAATATTCTCTACAGAACCGATTTGACCTGACCCGAAATTAATAGATATGAAAATCAACCGAACCGATGTGACCCGATCCAGATTAATACCCGACTCGAACTAAACCGAAACCGAACATGATCCGAACCAAAATAACCTGAACCGAACCCGATCCAAATGATTCGTTTGCCACCTCTAGTTTCACTTTGTTTAACTATTAACATTTTGTACTAAAATAATAAAGATGTGAATATATATTATATAGTAAACAATTATATATGTTAAAATTGTATTAAAAAATAGATTATATATTTTTAATATATAACATTAGATTAAAATTAATTAGTAAAAACAATGACATGAAAAAGGTGTAGTAGTATTGAATATTTATGGATAAATTGTATCCATGGATGTGGATCTTTTCGATATCCATATAAATTTAACACAGAAACGAATAAAACAATTTGAGACATTCCGTTCCATTACCATCCCTGCGTTACGAGGCCGATGACATACCCGATATTGAACAAATATAAACTTCCTTTCCGTGACAAAAAAGAGGGAAGAAAATATAAACATGAGTATATTTTTAGAGTAAAGTTTCGAAACTCGAACAAAAAGGAAGTTATTATTTGTTCGAGATCAAGTTATTTCGCGAGAGCTCCGACGACGTTGATCCAAGTTCAAAACAACAGTTGGAAAACAAACCTTCAATTAAAAGTCCATATGAGTCTATCCCGAACCCTGCTCGGAGTAGCGGAAAAACCAGCCGAGTCTGTGCAGTGCTGCCTTCCGAGATTGGCGTGCAACATGAGCTTTGGCAATGGAAACAAAAGGCTAAGCCCTGCCCAAAACTGATGGGCGGTAAGGTATAAGGTAGATATTGTACTTTGCATAAACCTCTGAAGTAATTCATGAAGATTGGCACTGCTTAAACAAGATACAACATCAAAAACGTTACTCGGACTTGCGTGTTACTGTTCGATATGCTCCGGACATATAAAATATTTGATCAAAGAATAATTCACTAAAAAAGCTCATAAACTAGTATGCTTTCTTCTTGTTCAAGCAAGTCCAGAGTTTTCAGAACCGGAACAAACGTGTTAGTGTTCGATATGCTCCGGACATTTGATCTATCGATTGATCATGGATATAGTTTTTACAATATTGAGCAAGCCCTTATCTTCTTTTTGCAACTAAATAAGCCTATATTGTTCGACTTTTATTCGTTAAACACATTGATGAGAAATATACTTAAATGAATATCTTGTAAGAATTCTCTCTGCCTACTTCTCAATCCCCTGAATCAAGATAAATAGAATACAGAGACTAAATTGCAAAATGTCAAAGATTACATGGACTGATGACATAATTAGACCTAGATTGAGAAACGGGTCCAATATCCATTATAGTGGGCTGGGCCCGAAACGTAGCCTGCCCGCCATCTTGGCACCGGTCCTCTACTCCTCGCTGGCGCTCTCCCTGTTGCTCCATTTTTCTCCCATCTCCATCGATCAGTGCAAGAAAAAAAAATTCCCTAATCTCGCAACCATCGGAAACCTAATCTGAGAATGACCGGCGGCGGTCGAAGCAGCGCTCGGAGCAGGACCAAATCCTCCGCCGATGTCAACGAAGACGGTGGCGCTTTCAATAAAACTAAACCAAGCTCTAAACTCCGCAGAGTTAAAACCAAAGATCATGGCAACGCACTTCGAATCCTCAACGCTGATCTTAAAATCATGCTAGGTATCGGCATCGTCTCGGCCTTAATTGTCTTCTTTTTAGTCAATCATCTCATTAGCTCAGCTGAAGAAGCTCGGACACCTAGAGTCGTCACTCCATTTCCAGCTCCCAAAATTATGGATTTGCCTCAGGTACTCTAAAAAGTAAATTTATATCTAATCTGACTTTCTTTTTAAAATAATGGTTTTTAAATTGTGCTTATGAATGTAAGTATAAAGGAGTATTTTTATGTACTTATTTTGTAATGGAGGATTCGGTTTGTGACAGTTTCAAGGCGAGCATAAAGAGAGCTTATACTGGGGAACTTATCGTCCTCATGTTTATTTTGGGATTCGCGCCAGGTACTCTCATATTTTAAATTTATAGAACTTTATATGTTTTCCCTTTCACTTTATAGTTTGGAGCCGAGGAGACAATGTCTTTTTTTTGGGTTAAAAACTATTGTGGGCGGAGGTTGTTAATTAGCAATTTGTAACTGGTAGGACACCTCGGTCATTAGTTGCTGGATTAATGTGGATTGGTGTAAAGGATGGGAGGTATTTTATACGACATGTTTGCCAAGATTCTGATGAGCTGAGCACATATGGTTGGACAAGTCATAATGGACGTGATTTTGGGCATCAAGTTCTGGTTGACCAGGATATGACTTTATCAACAAGTTTCTTGAAACATAAGGGGGATGTAAGTGGCTATGGAGGAGATTGGGCAGTTCGAATTAATGTACGAAGTCAAGGGTATGTTGTTTGATCTGCTATTTTAGCTTTTGTGTTGTTAATTACATATGTCAGACTTGGTGCTTTCTTTAAGAGAAGCCATAGGAAAATGTTGAAATTGATTTATGACGGGACTATAAAAAGGTTGAATAACGGAATACATTTTTAAACTATTTGATGAGCAAGAGAATTCTTTCAGTCGTTTAATGCATTGAAGATTATATTTTCCCATATAGCATGCCCTTCACTCAGATAATGAGATTTAATTTCATTATTCGGTAATGTGCATGGAAAGCCTGATCAACTAGCTATGAGAAATTTTGCTTGTTCTCTACATCCTTTCATACACTCATAATTGCATGTTTATTTTCAATCTAGAATGGCAAGGTATGCCTGGAAATATCTATAGAATGCATTTACTTGCATGCAGAGCACGATGCTCAATTTTGAGTGTGACTTGGTTCACTATTCAAGTTCAATGTGCAATCAAGTTTATAATGTTTCAATTTACATCTATAGGTGGAATGATGAGATGCAGAAAAATGGGCACCTTTTTTTCTATTTGGCTGATGAAGATGGAAATGCTCTAAGTTTAGGCAGAGATATATTGGACATTCACGAGGATTCTCTCCTGGCGTCAGGGTTGCGAACAGACATTGGAGAGTGGCAGCTACATCTAAAATCAAAGGTAAAGGGAAGTTGAACGACAGAGTTAGAAATTATAATGCTTCTATTTGAATGAAAATTTGATACTAATGTCAAAATTAGTTCATATAGTAGGAAGCTCCCTTGGCCTACTTGCCATTCATGCTACCAAAGTAAGCCAATAATATTCTTTTTTGTTGGTTAGCATTTGGGAAGTGACTGACCAAAACTGCCCACTAGTATAATTGTCTTCTGTTGCTTCAAAATCATACTTTGCACCAGTGCCTAATATTTACAGAATCACACGTGTTTGGTAGTTATGTTGCAGTACCGGTGTCTTGGATTCAAACTGAACAGTATCTGAATTATATTAGTCAACTAGGCTAGCCTCTTGCTGAATGTTAATTCCAAATAGCTAATATGCTCCCATACTATTTCTTGCAATAGTTAATTGACTAATCAAAATTTCCTCTCTAAACTTCTCACCAATTGCTTGTAAGAGTTCAGTTTTCTGGATTTTTTGGTAACATTACAAGCTTACAATTTAGGGGGAGGGGATGCAATTCACAGGGTTTGAACCCTGGATGTAGGGTGCAACATCAAGTGGCTTAGCCACTACACCAAATGGGTGTCTGCGTTCAATATCTAGATTTTGTTATGTAAAATAATGGGCTTCAATGATTTTTTGTTTTTCACAAGTTTTTACTTGGTAGTTGATACTGATTTGCAGCCAACTTTTTATTGTTCTTCTTTTGTAGGCTGATCTAGAAGTACATTATTCTGGTTTGAGGACACCTCATATCCACAATTTGTCAGATCTTGTCCAAGAAAACCTTGCATCCCAAGTATGTCAGATTTTCATATGCATCCTATATTTTCCAGTTGTTAGAGACGTAGACAAAGTATTTATTTTATTTTATTTAATAGAACCTGTCTTCACCCTTGCTTATTTTGCCTTTTACTAGGTAATAAGATTTAATCGGCTTCAGCTACCTGATATCTACCAGAGTTCTTCTAACATTTTAGTATTTCAGGTAATATCATGTACACAATGAATACTGCTTCTCTTGAAATATTCACAATTTCACATTCTTGAAGTTAGCTTTAGTTTGACTTTCTTGCCTACCTCGTCCTTGGTTTTCAATTTCTTATGCAGATTTCTGGAAGGATTCCACTGGAAGCAGATATTGTTTTTGTATCAGGAACTGGTAAGAATTCAAGAGTAGAAGAACGCATAAACAATCTTGCAGGTGTCTCATTGACCAATCAACTAAACAAGAAACAAAGAGAATTTGATGCTAAATTTGAGAGTTGCTTTCAGCCTGCTCATAAGGTATTGATTCTTGTGAAGTAATTTTACTCTTCCACGTATGCTTTGGTTCTTCACATTTTATTACTTGTTCTTTTAGCTCTGCATCATTTTCTTTGCTGCTAGTTTGTTATCCTTTCTGGTCACTTTTGATCGTGTATGGAAGGAACCCCCCCCCCCCCCCCCCCCCTATGTATTGGGTTATGAATGAAGTTTTTTAGAATCTGTGGCCATGATCAAAGCTGCTTTCAATCTAAGTTACTGTATCATGTTGTAGATTTTTTTCTATGTATGTTGTTGAATAACAAGACTCAGTTTTCTGGTGTTCATTTATACTTTCTAGAAATGATATTGTTTTGCCTTATTCATCAGTCTTGTTAGCTTGCTTGGAAAATGGAAGTCTTGGTAGTTGATAGATTTCTTGTCAGTTATTTTGGAACTCAACTGAACAAACTATCACATCCTCCCATTTTGAAGACACGTTTGATTTTGCATGGTGTCATGATGGCTATTAAGGGTTCAAAAATGCTTGATAAGATACCTTCTCCTTGGCATTCAAGGTGCTCTTAGTAGCCATTAAGAGTTGTTTTCTTTTCCTTCTTTTTCTATTTTGTCTGCATTGTAGTGTTAATTTTGCACTTCTAGGAACTCTGATGTTGTAGCATTGCACTTGCAGCTTGATTCTAATTCCATTCATGTGGGCAAGGCGGCTATTGGAAATATGTTGGGTGGCATTGGCTACTTCTATGGCCAATCAAAAATCTCAGTTCCCAAAAATTCTAATGTGAGTGACTTGCAATTTGTTTTATTATTATTATTATTATTATTAATCTAAGGTTTTTTTTCTAGGGACATGCTACTTTTTGCTGATCATTCTAGTCATGTACTATTTTTTCTTTTTGGCCTATTTCACGTTTTGCTTTATCCTCAACTCTATAATTCATTGCCCTAAGAAGATAATTTAGATAATTTTCTAGTTTTAGTTAACTTTTAGTTTTAGTTCATTAATACTTTTGTAAGAGCCATATATTCGATAAGCATCTGGGAGTAGGGTTACATGATTCTGAGAGTGCACCAAATGTATGTTTGCTTGGCGCTAAGTAACAACCTTTGGCAGCAGTTTCTCTTTCCAAAACACTTCCTGAAGTTGCAGCAGTCATATAATGTATATCTATGTCAAGACCTTTAACAGTAAAATTAAATTCTCTCCTATAGGATAGTATATCAGTTGTCCTATCTTCCTTTAGGATCTCCACTGTTCTTATTTCCGTATCTATAGGGGATTTATTGTCCAAGAGAAGGGAATATCCTAGATCAGGAAAAGTTAGTTATCTGATTCTAGACTCTTGTTGTTTGTTAACTTGGTCCATATTGTTAGTCTGTAGGTGTCTATTATGTGCTATTTCCCCCTTTTACCTATTCATGCTCAACTCTATTAAGAAAAAGAAAATTTACTAGATCTTGTACTTATCATAAACTGTCACTTATTTATATTGTGAGACAAAGCAATACAGTGGGATAACATATCTTGCAGGTTAAAAGTCATGATGATTTTCTTCTGTATTGGCCAGCTGAGCTATACACAGCTGTCCCAAGCCGACCATTCTTTCCAAGGGGATTTCTCTGGGATGAAGGTTTCCATCAACTAATAATCTGGTTAGTTATGCGTTTGTCTAAAAGATAAATTTCTTGATTGTCCTTGGTTCATTTCTTCAGTATGCCACACAATCTATAGTTGATTAGGATGTATCATGCTTACCATGCTTGGGGCATATGTTTGCACATATGTCGACAAATGTTGAGCAGGCGTTGGGATCTTCATATAAGCTTGGATATTGTAGGACACTGGTTAGATCTGATAAATATTGATGGCTGGATTCCTCGTGAGCAAATTTTGGGTGCTGAAGCACTAAGGTAATTTGCAGGAAATTCTAAGTTCCAAGTTATATCAGGTGATAAAATTCTGTGTTTTCTATGGTTTAATTGCAGTAAGGTTCCTGCGGAATTTGTTCTACAACATTCAAGTAATGGAAATCCACCAACATTATTTTTGGTTTTACGTGGTAAGTTGTTTTCAAATTTAATTTGTTTTCTTCTGCTGTTGGGAGGGTGATTTAAGTCAAACAACTCATATGACAAGGAAGAGAAGATTATTTCAGTGTCATGAAAAGGATTGCTGCAATGATGCGATATGATTTGAATAATTCGTGAATGTAGTAGGATTTGGTCCTAGGTTCTCTTGCAATGGTATGCTGTTCATCCCACTTCCCAGTACGTAACCAGAGGGTGATGTACCAATAATGGTTTAAATGACTATAATTATTGTTCTTAAGTAAATAGAGACTTTTATCTGAATTCAACCGGTTATTTTCTGACGGAGGGGCAATTTTGACTGCTAAATATTCCTGATAGAAAGACTGCACATTTCACACATGAATATGATAAAAGATTGGGTCAGATCTGTGGATTAGAAAGCTAAAGTCTATTAGTGTATGATTTGCTTTGTGAATTTGACCATCATTTTCGGATAGGTTGATAAACTATTTAGATTAGGTTCCACAGCTGGAAAACATTCATTTGGGAAAAGTTTTAGAAAAAGTACGAGGACTGTTGCACATGAAATCAGACTATTTTGTTGCTTGTGTTTCTTATTTTTCAGGAGTCTTTCTTTTGATACAGTTATGATAGCCAAATATTTAGATCTTATTTTCCTTTCTTTAGTCTGATTTCATTGTTTTTCCTGGATTAAGATTCTATACACATGGTGTGAAATGTGGTATGAATTTGTCTCTTCCAGATCTTGTTAATGGTATAAAGAAGAAAAAGTTTACGGCCTCTGAAAGCAATGAGATCATTTCCTTCCTACAGCAGGCTTTTGTTCGGCTTGAAGCATGGTTCCAGTGGTACAATACTACCCAAACAGGTATATTACTAATATTTTATCTTTAGGAGGGTGTTCACAGAAATAATTGATATTGTCGCATCAGTTTCCCTTTTGGCATCTGCAATGGCATTATGACATAATGTGAAGGAGGTAGAGTCAGACCAACCTTTCACAGATCCTAACAACAGTACTCTTAGCATGCTCCCTTGTGTGTTGTGTCTAATGCAACAAGTTCAGGGTTAATGACAATATGATGGAGTTTTGAGCAATGTTATTAAGAATGTAGCTCAAATTCATACAGATACAAGCAATTAAAATTCTTACTATTTGTTCCATGTTTGCTGGTAGAATAGTGACCGAAAGTATAAACATGTGAAAACTGAAATGTAGCTTGGCTTACTGCATTTCTTAAACATGAAACTTTTGGGGGCATGTTTCCTGAACTGATATTTTATAGAAATCATCACTAGATGTTTATCAGTCTCTTCTTGTTTTCTGAAATACCTTTGGCATGGATACTTGGAGAAGCCATTTTGAATTGTTGAGAACTTGAGATAATGAAAATTTTGGCTGTATCTATCACCTCCCCTCTTTAATTCTTCTATTATTTTTATGACATCAGGGAAGGATATTGGTAGCTATTACTGGCATGGGAGAGACAATTTGACAATTCGTGAACTGAACCCAAAGGTTCTATATTGCAGCACTTCTAACACATTGATAGTCCTTTGAAAACATAAATTTTGCTTTCTTTACAAGCTTTTAAATAGTAAATGATTTTTGTGTGTGTGCATTTGAAGACTCTATGGTGCTTGAAAAATACATGTTTTTTGCACTGAGCTTGAGCCTGGGATGGGCTACAGAATGGATGTTTTAGGTGCAGTTGGATTCAGTTCTTATCTAAGGCTTGAGGGCTTTTTCAATTCATGGTTTTTGAAACAAGTCGGCTTATTTAAGTTTTTGTGGAACTTTGGTTAAAACAGATTGTTCCCTTTCTCATTTAAAATCTTATACGCTGGATTTATTATAAATAAATAAAGTAAATAGAAACTAAGCTTGTTTCTGAAGACATAAGTAATAAATGGAATGGTTTTGGTTCTCTGCAGACACTTTCCTCTGGGTTGGATGATTATCCTCGTGCATCACACCCAACTGAAGATGAGCGTCACTTGGATCTTAGATGTTGGATGCTTCTTGCGGCAGATTGCATGGCTTCAATTGCAGAATTGGTTGGGAAGGAATATAAACTTGGAAAGGTTAGAAATACAGTAATGAGAATAAAATATCCCCAATAAGTATCAGAAATTTAGCTATTAACAGTTGATCTTGAAAATGAATTGGTTCAGGACTATGCTTCTACATCTAAGCTGCTTTCAGACTTCAATACTCTGAATGAGGTTTGTCTTTCGTCGTTGCTCAAATTGCTTTCTTATTAAGCGATGCACAAATCTTTAAAGTTATAATATACAACAGTTCATTATAGTGTTGTTACTTTGCATGGCTTTCTTTTTCTTTTATTTTTTACCTCCTTTACCTACAGAGAGCTAAATATGGAAGCATTAAATGTTCATTCAATGTACACGACTTAGTTCTACGAATTGCTCTTTGAGTTCAGCTTTTTCATGTCTCATTTGATTTGATGTTTTACCAGATGCACTTTGACCATGCTTCTGGAACTTATTTTGACTTTGGAAATCATACGGAAAAGGTATGCTTCTTGCATCTTGCTTATTTTGACCATGCTCAGGTTTCCAACTCGAGTTACCTTCCCCCTCCCCCCCCCCCCCCCCCCCCCCCCTTTTTTTTTAAGCTTTCTGCTGGTTTTTATTATAGGTCCGTTTAAGTCGGAAAGAAGTGATAAGAAATAATTATGTGAACCGAGAGCTTGTGCGGGAAGTATTGGAAAGGCCAGAGCTGAAATTGGTTCCTCATGTTGGTTATGTCAGCCTTTTCCCATTTATGACAAGAATTATTCCATCTGTAAGTTTCCTAGATGATTGGTCTAATGACCAAAAGATTAATATATCAGTTTACAGATGCTTTTATGTTGTTGTCCTTGTAAACAGTTTGAAGCACCTTTTTTATTATCTTTTTTAAACTTTTCATTCACCATTATAGATTTCTCTCTTTTTTTGGATAGAATTCTTATATTATACTGTCTGTGCAGGAATCGTGGATTCTGGAAAAGCAGCTAGAGCTCATCTCAAACCGGAGCGTCTTATGGACTAATTATGGACTTCGCTCACTTGCCAAGTCTAGGTAATATACTAGTTTTTCCGTTAGGCTTAATGCTACAATTGGCTTTAATCAGTGAATATATAATTAACTATGTTCTTGCATGCCGTAGCTCCATGTACATGAAACGCAACACAGAGCACGACGCACCTTATTGGAGAGGTCCTGTTTGGATGAATATCAACTACATGATTCTTTCTTCACTCCGGTACTACTCGTTAGGTAAATGATTTTCACCTAAACTTTCTTCCTATAACTACCATAAAATTAATAGCAGGAAAATCAACCCCCACCCACCCACCCCCAAAAAAGAAGTTGATAATTTTCCATTTAACTTCGATGTCTCTGTTCCCACTGATATACTGAGCAATTTTCTGCAGAGAATGGACCGTACAGAGACAAAGCCCGAACCATTTATGAGGAGTTGAGGCAGAATTTGATAAGGTACACATTCGAAACTAAACCTTATGTCTAGGAACTATCGTTAACCGCTTCTCTGAGTAGGATTAAAATTGCTTTTGCACAATGTGGCAGAAATGTAGTTGAAAACTATCACAATACCGGGTACTTGTGGGAACAATATGATCAAAAGCAGGGAAAGGGAAAAGGCGCGCGTGTATTTACTGGTTGGACAGCACTCGTGCTGTTAATCATGGCAGAAGAATACACTGAAATGTAGCAGATTTTGATGTAAGTCTTTCTTCTTCTTCTTCTTAAAGTAGTGGTCTCGGACTGCACAAAGTCCCCTATGGAACTTGTTTTATTTCCTTTTTGTTTTAGTTAGTTCAGCTTACTTAGATAACTACTCTATCTAATTTAGATTCTGAGTTCAAATATTATGCTCCAGTCCTCTGAGTCCTGGTTCTATTTATATCTATAAGATATTAAATAATATTTTAAAGAAAAGGTAGGAGTTGTCTTTGTTCAAATATTTTGTATTTTCATTTTCTTTGTTCATTTAAAAAAAACTATTTATTAGAATTTGAAAAAAATGGTAATACATAAATAATAAATTTTCAATAATAAAAATATGAAAACATTATGATTTATCAATTTTCTTACAATAGAAATATGATAAATAAAATATTTTTCTATAATTTTATGGATTCAAACCAGAGATAAAAAGAGATTTAATATTTAATTTAAAAAAATTATGAAAAAAATGAATTTTACATTTGTATGGAAATAAATATGTGATTCATGAAGTTTAAATATCATTGTTTTCAATTTTTTTAATTTTACAAATATTTTTAATGAAAAATGTTTTTTTTTGTATAATCACTAGTATATGATCTAATAATCAATTAATTTAGATTATGTATGGTAAAACAAAAAATAAAAACAATGTCCTAATCTATTAATAAAAAACAATTATTTTTATTTTTAAATTTTCACACTTCCATTTTTTAAAATCGGTCTTCAAAAGAATTGATTAGTTTTCCATTAATCAAAATCATTTTTATTTGTTGGCCAAACGATTTGATGCAAAACAAATACTAGAGCAATATCTTCTAAAATTATTTTAGCATTTGTTCGGCAAAACAAACCCCTAAATAAAATATATTATTATTCGATACACAAAAGATATCAGAGCATTATCTCCGAGAAAATATATTATCATTATTATTATTATTAAAGCACATGTGAAACCATTTATCACCTACCCAAAAAAGCATGACCAAAAGATATGGGATTTATGACCAAGAAAACTTTAAAAAAAGCAAAAGGTAAATACTAAATATAAATCAAATTAACAAGTTCAATCTCCACAGGATGATCTAACACAGAAGCTTTGAAACCAGACAAGTTCACAACCAAATTAGTCTTTAACACAAATCAAATGAGAAATACATAGGAAATTGACCAATGTGAGATATTCAATTAATCCAGGCCATGCTTCTTCAGGCTTTAATTGTCACACTGCACAGGCACAAACCAGATGGCTTTATATCCGAAGTTTGCCATTCCGAACCCGGGGCTGCATCCGGATCATACAAGAGTGTGTGGTAACCGGGGTCTCCTTCCACCGAGAACAACAAAAGTTTCCCGTCCAATATCCCAAAACGGAACCCTATGCTTGTGCTCCCTGTCAACGGCACCGGAACCATCTTCCAAGAATTGTTGTCCGGGTTGAAGATTGCCAGCTTCCTCTGGTTCTTCCACTCCATGCAGAAAAGCTTCTTCCCTAGCACAGCATGGGCAGTGACCATCACGCAACCGTTTTTCATCTCACACCAGGTGTGCTTCTCGGGGTTGTACACATCCACAAACCTCGAGTTTCCAATAGTGAAGCTTGACCTACCACCCAAGACGTAGAGTTTTCCGTTCAATCCACATGCAAAACAACCCCAACGAGGCCGGCGTAGGCTTTCAATAAGGGTCCACTTATCTGTATCAGGGTCATACACCTCTGCAGTTGAGAGGCTCTCGCCCTCGGCCCCATATCCTCCAACAACGTAAACCACACCATTGACCTCCGCACAAGCAAAATCATAGCGAGCAACATTCAAGTCTGCTAGTTTGCTCCAGCTGCAAATACGAAGAGGTTAAAACCAACAAGAACAAAAAATTATGGCAATTCTTTTCACATGTATTATGCAGCACGGGGTGGAACAGGAGGGGTATTAAGCCTCATATGAGAAGTGAAAACCAGAAACAAACCTGTTGAGGCAAGAATCATATTGGTAAACATCAGCTGAAGCCGAGGCAGTCCCGTTTGAAACCGAATAGCCCGCTAGGACAAGGAGCTTTCCATTAAGGACAGTTATCCCAAACCCGACTTTTTCAGGACCAGGCATTGCTGGAAGAAGCTTGTGTCTCTGCCCCAAACAATCCAAAACCTCCCAGTGGCTTTCCTTTCCTTCGGAATCCATAGTTAGAACATAAAGCCACTCTTCAAGCATTCCGGCTATCTTTCGCTCTGTTAAGAATTCTTTGCTTTGAATGAACGATCTCCACCTCTTGCATACACCTCCCATGGCAGGGAAGCTGGAACGAGGAACAAGAGCAAGGCAATACTTAGCCACGTCATCTGGAAGCCCCGGAAGCAGCGGGCTGTCTAATTTGTCAACGGCCGGAGAAGATGGGTACTGATTGCCTTTCAAATGAATCAGTGTATCTTGCATAACAGGGGAGGTGAGACGCATATTCGGTTCTGTGATTCTCTTCTTTTCTCTCACAAAACCAGGCATTTTCTAAATGATTTCTCGAATTCGGTACGAATATATTTCCCAAAAGAACACGTCGATAATTCTACAAATGCTACTCAACTAATTAAAGAAACTCATGAAATCCATCACCTATAGGGATTTTACAACTCCAAGGCATAAGAGACGTAGCGGAACGGATCACTTGTGCTGTTAACACCGATGATAATCTATTCTTAGTCCAGTCTGATTCATATTCCATACCACAGGCCCTGTTCTTCGAGTAGTTATCGACTGTCGCACCCAGTAAACTTTTTCCCACACCTCTGTACCCGTTCCTTTCCCCACACATCGCCCGGATATCTAAACACAAGATCACAAACCAGAAAGAATTAGTAATTTCGATACGAAAACAAGGAAAACAATAGTCCAATTCTACAAGAATTCAGAAACATAAGTACCTCTTAAGGCCATAAAATTCAGCAGTTTTAGCCCCCGATAACTTCCATTTTGACGAAACCAGGAATCACCTGAATGTATAAAGTAAAATGAAGAAAGGTCAATCCAACATTTACCTCATCCAGTTCCTATAGAACAATCAACTTTGACTATGGTTTTTACCGGCCGGCAGCAGCAACTATCACAAGAAACAACGACAACAACAAACAGGAATATTGGTAAGAACAAGTGTTCCTTTCTAAAACTTCAACATTACTTAATCTGTAAAACCCAGATCTTGATTTCACCTACCCTAAGTTCATAACAACTAAAATCATCGTATGGGTTTTTAAGATCAATAGGAAGGGTAACAAATTATCACTCCCAGCAAGAAAGTTAAGCTGGAACAACAGATTCTAACATAGCAAGAAACGTGGTTAGATCTGAGGATAAACACAATAACACAGACCAACAGGACAAATCTAAGCTATGTCTTAAAGAGGTTATCTAGTCTGGTAAGATTTTTTTTAACAAAAAACCTAGAAATAAAGAAACCCAATGTAATGACTAATGATAATACAAAAACGAAACACGAATTGAATCTGGGTATATGGGAAAAACAGAGGTAAAGGAGAAAGGGTTACCTTGATCCAGGAAAACAGGAGATAATAACAAAAGCTTGAATGAGGCGAAGAAGGCATGAGTGGGGGAATGAATTTATAAGCACAAAAATAGCAACCCAGAATGAAGATAGAACTGACAGGGCGCCACCGCGTCATTATCATCGCATTATTTCTTTTGGAGAAAACTACACCGCTAGTGTTTCAACCTTTTCAGTGTTTTCACTTTCATCACTAAACTTGCATTACAGTCACTTCAAAACTTAACCTTAGATTATGGACAAAAACAATATTTAGATCAAACAGTTATTAAAATTAATTTAACTCATTTCTTGGAAATATATTAATCTTAACATAAATTCTAAAATATCAATTCTAACATTAATCGGAATATATTAATCTTATAAACATTAATTATAATTTATGTTGCAAAACTAAAAGGTTAAATGAATAGGAAGAGTAAAGTTGACCGTTGATATTGGTCGAAGGGTCACAATAATATTTTTATAAATTTGAGTGATTAATTAAATGAAAAAAAGTTAAGAATAATTATATCATGCATTGGCGGTGGAAACATTTAATTTTAACAAGCGTTATAATTTTAAGGGTTAGAGATTTAATTTAATGTTCATAGTTTAGGAATTTAAGTTTATGTTCTTAGAATTTAAGAATTGT